>CM075810.1:47021645-47171014 GCA_037975025.1 Excoecaria agallocha | reverse complement strand
ATATGTGTTTTTTAATGCCATTTTAAATATTTATGTAACAATACATATTCAATTCACCTTATAATTTCTAAGTTATCTTTAGGTACATCATTATGCTTAATTATGCATTATTATTTCCATTTATTATTTTTAGTTCTAATAAATTCTATCACATTTCTCATGCATCCTATCATGTTTTTCATACCATTCCATAAATTATCAAATTTCATCACATTAGGCCTTAATATATAATTCGGCCAACCTTAGATTTTTTATTTCCAATTTGTTTTCTTCATCAATTCATACTCAAATCATCTTAATTCATTATTCTATCATGTTATTTTAAATTATTTCATATTTCTACACAAGTTTGTATAGTTATATAATGTAAATTCTAAGGAAATTTCAAGTAAATAAATGAAATAATGTTTAATTTGTATCCACTAACCTTATTTTGGCTTGGACATCACCTACTCTTCCTTCTCCTATCCTTTTTTTCCTTGCCTTTCCCTTTCCCTTGGATTTCCTCTTTAGGTAGAATTTAGGAGGGAGAAATTAATGAGTTTAAGCTATGAATTTAAACAAATAAAATCTATAAAAGAACTCTACTAATCATGCTCTACATGCCTATAACAAGATTTCCAACTAATTCTAACAAAAACTCAAATAGTTACCTAATTAAGTTAATCTTCCCTCACTAAAAATTTTTCACTTCCAAGCCTCATCTTGCTTCAATCCAATTTCTAGGATGTATAGGATAAGTTCTGAGTATATGGGTGAAATTAGGGCTTGATATATGGAGGGAGAAGAGAGAAATGAAGAAAAATGATGGAATTTCACTAAGTTTTTTTGTTATAGTTTTGGATGAAGAGAAGAGTTGCTTTCTAATCCAATTTTTGTCCAAAATTTTTTGGATTTTGGATGAATAGTTTGCCCAAAAATCAGCCCCAAAATTAATGATTTAAAGGGTGGACAAATCAAACCATTTTATATGGACATAATTGTTTCGCTTGTTACTTTCTCATTGGCTCATCCGTCCTTATTTTATTTTTCCACCAAAATTATTTTAAAATTTTTTAAATATTATAATTAAGATATTTTTTAAATTTTAGATCAATCGGAGTTCATTTTGATAGATTTCAGGATACCAAAATATTTTCGACTGGTCCAAAAACTTAATTTTTCTCTTATTTTTTAGATTTCAATGTTTCCCTTATCATAATACTCTAAATTTTTTTATGTATAAAAAAACATTCAGAGAGGTGTACCTAAAATTTTAGATCATTATGATATTATTTCGGTATACCTCTATCTCCCGAGGTAAAATTAGCCGGTTCGAAATTCAAAAATTCAAAATTGTCAAAAAAATTATTTTTTAATTTCAAATATTAATTAAGATTATTTATAGTATATCTGAGCAAACATAATAATTTTTGGAGGTTTGTGAAATATTTTTGGATGGGTTAAATTTTTGATCAACCCTTTTTACGATACTAAGTAAAATCTTCTCTGTCTATTTTAAAGACATATTTAAGCTTAATTTTATCTCAAATTATACCATCGAACTCCATTTAATACCTATTTTTATATTGAGAGGTTAAGCTAACTTTTTGCTAGGTCACCCATCTTTGGATTTTTCTGATCTGGGCATGTTTAACATTTATACAGTTTTCAATCTTACTGCACTATTCTACTATAATTACTCTAAAAACTATCCTAAGGTTACTATGCATGCTTTAGATTATGCCATGCATGTCAGATGCAAATTTTAGAGCATTACAGGCCGAATGGTGTATTTAGGGGAACTATGTGATAATTAATTAATGGAAGATTTGACATAACTTGGATATTATAATGATAAATGAATTTAGAATGCTTAATTAGAACCCTAAATTACATGTATACATAACGTCTATAAGTTGGACATAATGGTGATCAATTATGTAATAAAAGGTTATAAGCATAAATTAAATGTGCACTTTTAAAATTAAGGCTTAGAATAATTAAAGGAACATAAAAGATATAATAATGCATCAAAAATCATGATATATGTTGATTAACATAGTATGGCCGAATGTGGTACCTTGTGGAAATGACATGATTGTATCATATTTATATGATATTTCTCTCATTTATGATGAATGTATGTATGTTAAGCATAAATGTTCAAGATAAAAGCAAATGGGAATTATGAAATAATGTGATACTTATGAAATTTATGAGATAATATCACATAAGTTAATTAAAATTATTTTTCCTTAGTGTATAGTGGGTAATACATAATTTTAGGATATAATGGTTAGCCCTAGGGACATAGATCGCAGTACTTATTTAGACACGCACATTAGATTGACAATTGAGGCATTTAGCCACGTCAAGTAGTCACCTCAACACTTTTAAAAGAATTGATCATGCTAAGTGATCACCCTTCCACATCTTGGAGTAGATAGATCACGTTAAGTGACCTCTCCAGTTCATTAGGACCATTAGAGTTCTTGTCCCGTATATTTGGTTCGAGGGTTTCCACTAGGCACTACTAGAGATAAAAATATAATTTTATGGGAAAATGTGGACTAACCGGGAAATTTGACATAAAAAATGTTAATTATGTAATAAAAGAGTGAATAAGGTGAAAAATATAATTAAGCAACTAATAAGGGGTAAAAATGTAATTATGCTAGAAACTAGGGGTAAAATGATATTTTACATCAATAGTGTAATAATGAGAATTAAATAAGTGAAAAGTATAAAATCGTAAATAAGAAAAGTTTCAGGGATTGAATTGTAATTTGCTAATTCTTAAGGAAAAATAAGGACTAAAATGTAATTTTTAAATTTTAATATGAATACTTACTAAAAAGAAGTAAATTAGAAATAAAGATTTAAGTGAAATTAATATAAAATATATTAAAAAGGAAATTTAGGGACTAAAATGTAATTTACCACCTTAGTTAAGTAATAAGTGAGAAAAATGTAAAAATAAATATTATCAAGGATTCTATAGTAATTTAGGAGATTCAATAGTTAATAAGATGATAAAAAGTAATAAATAATAGCTATTGGCAAAATGATAATTTCTTAAAATATTATTATTATAAATGAAATTTTGTGTAGTGTATCCACCAATTGATAATATAATTGCTTAATGCATGGTTTGTTAACTACACGTAGGGGGCAGGTGAATGAAGACAAAAGAAGACGAAATCCAAACGGCATGTACATGTGTTACATGAATGGACATATATTATAAACTGTTATGTATAATGTTTTAGTTATTTTGGGAGTATGTAATGTAATGAACAATGAGGATTAAGTAATAGTGACCATGTGACTTTGTATGTTATAATCACTATTTGAATATTGGTTACGTGATGTGTTGCGCTATAGAGTTGTGGGATGATATTAGAAGCGCTTATATTGTTGATGCGATTTTGGAGGTGGAGGCTGAACATTTGGGAGTGTAAATTTGCTATTTATAGGTTTAGGTAGCATGATATTATAGCCGTTATACTATCCAAATTTTTACTAAATGAAAAGTAACAAATTGGTGCATAATCATATATGGGTATTTGTATCACGTTTAAAGTGCGTAAATACCAAGTAAAGAATAATTAATCAATTAAAGGTAACCATATATTGAGATAAATGTTAGTACACTATTACAAGATATATGTGGAACTTAGGGTGTCATAAAAAATACCTATGGAAAATACAAAATTTAACAATATGTAATATGTATTATTTACCAAAATATACTTGTGAATTTAATAAATACTATTATAATATCACTAAAATAGGAATACTCCCACAATCAAAACATAAATTACTTAGACAAACATATATAACTAAGTTACCAATATCTTGGGGATTAATATTATATAAAGAAATACAGAATAACCCAGAGATATTGAATGAAACTTTAGGAAATCATGGATACGTAAAAAAAATGAAATGTGTAACCAAGCCTATAAAATTAGAAAAATAAGTAAAGTAATTAAAAGTGGATTGTGCTATCCAGTAATATTTGAATGAACAAAATGGGAATGTTATCATAAAAATAAAAGATATGAGAAGTCAAATAAAAGATATTTAAAGATGAAATTTAAAAAATACTATAAATGGAAATTCAAACCTTTTAAGAAGTATAATAAAGGAAGAGTCTTTAGAAAAACACAACAGATTTAGTAAAAAGAACCGTAAAGAGTGTACTTGTTGGATATGTAAAGAAAAGGGACATTATGCTAACAAATGCCATAAGAAAAGAAGTAAAGAAAATATAGAATTTATGAAAATTTATTAGAACAAAATTCTGAACCTATAGAATATAGTAATATATCAAAAAATAAAAGCATATATGAAATATAATCTCAATTTAGCTTAAAGATTTAAGGTCTGAAATAGAAATAGAAAGTGAAGAGGAATGAGTTCAGATAACTAAAAGCAAGAGATAATAGATAACAATAATATATTTAGCTATAATATATCATTTGATGAAAAAAAATTTAGTCAATTAAATAATTATAAACTAAATATAAGAATAGAAGATATATTTAAAAGACAATGGTTTAATATATTTTTAAAGTAGCATATATAGCTATACATCATGAGTCAGCAATAGATATATATTGTTTAAAAAGAAATATAATAATACCTTTAATAAATAAAGATGGAATTGATAAGGAATTAACAAAATTGCTAAATAAAAATAGATATAAAAATCTATATTTAGGAGCAATTCAAATTATAATGAAAACACATTTTAGACAAGAAATTGATAGCTGAATACAATTATTTTGTATGGATGATAGAATATTAAATGATTTGATTAATGCTCTTTCAAGAGCAGTATCAGGAAATTTGGTATATAAAAAATTAAAATTTACATTAATTCCTGATTTTCAGTAAGTTTGCAAGATAAAAAATATAGATAAAATTTTAAATTTATATCATAAGTTACATAGGATAGAAATTGCCAGTGGATCTAAAATATTTTCTGTAACATATAGAACAATATATGTATTTACAATAAGCCATCATAAAAAGGTCCAAAAAGATAATATAAAATTACCGGTAGAAATAAAAGACATGTTTTCAAATTTAGTTAAATATATTTCACCAAGGCAACTAACACCTACAAGTATGACTATGTTAACTGAGTTGATAAGACAGAGAAATAAAAAATGGGACTTACACCTAAAATAAGACATATAGATAATAAATTATTAATAACATCAAGATAATCATCTAGCGAAACACCTGTGCCTCAATTTAGAAATAAAACAATAATAATAAATGAATAATGAATAATATATTCGCAATCTAAGAGGAGTATAGATTTAAGATAATCTTTAAACATAAAACAATATTATATATAATCAAAACTAGATATAGAAGGAGAATGGAGAATATTAAAAACATTAATAGACACAAGAGCAATAAATAGCCATATGAATGAAAGTTTAGTATCTAGAAAATTATGAATTTCTAAATTATTCAGGATATAAACATACGATAACCAAATATGTAAAAATCAATTTAACATTAATAGATATAAGTGGATAAATAGTAGTTCTAACAATGGAAATAAATACGGATACAATAACATTTATTTAAATACCAATTTTATTGAGATAAGATTTTTTAGAATATATAGCACCATATAATTTAATCGATGCATATATTACTCTTAAATATAATAGAAGTTAACACAAAGTTAAAAGAATTAAAGACTAGTCCATTAAGCATTTATATAAATTTAGAAATAATATATAAGGAATATTATACAATATCACATCATGCATTTTTAGATACAGGATCTATTATTAGCTTAGCACAACCATATATATTTTCAAAAGAATTATGGAAGCAAAATAATGACTATAGATTAGGAATAGATATATCTAGAAAACAACTAAAAATGATATTATTATCAAAATGTAAAAATTTAGATATAGGCACATATATTACAAATATTTATGTTATATCAATCCAAAAAACATGGAAGTGATCTTTTATTAGGAAATGATTGGTTAACAAATTATTATCCAATAAGTATAAGAAATCAACATATAAGGTTAATAACTCCATGTAAGCATAGGATAATCAACCAAAGATTAGGACAAGCTATACATGGAAATCATCTCCTTTGGTTCCTCGCGTAGCAAACTGTGGTAAGAATAACATATAAAAAGAACTGATAAGAGCATGCATAATAGAAAATGAAAAAGATAAAGTAGAAATTCCAAAGGAAGTACAGTACTTATTAGAACAAAGTATAGGAAAAACTCTATAGCAAAATGAGAGAAAAATGAAATTGACACGTAATAAAACTATTAGAAGCAAAAGAATGTGGTATAGTAAAGAAGTTGAAGAGGAATTTGGAATTTAAATAAAAGAATTATTGGAGAAAAAGTTTATTAAAGAAAATAATAGTCTTTATAGGAGTCCAACATTTATGGTTAAATATCATGTCGAAATTAAGAGGAATAAAGCTAGAATTATTATAAATTATAAAAAATTAAATAAATCTACTGAATTTAATGGATATCTAATACCACATAAAGAAATCCTCATAAATAGTATAAAAAAACTTGGTATTCTAAATTTGATTATAAATCAGGATTCTAGCAAATTAAAATGCAACTGGATAGCATAAAATATACGATATTTAGAACACTAAGAGAATATTATGAATGGTTAGTTTTGCCATTTCGATTATGTAATGCTCCTCAAATACTTCAAAGAAAAATAGATAATATATTCAAAGATCTAAAACACTTTTGTTTAATTTATATTGATGATACAATAATTTTTAGTGAAAATCTAGAAGAACACTTTAATCATGTCAAGCAATTCTTATTGAGATGTTTTTAAGTTTGGAATGATATTGTCTAAAGAAAAAATCAAATATTGCAAAAAGAAAAATAGAATTTTTAGGATTTTCTATATCTAAAAGAAATCAAACTACAATCACATGTAGAAAAAGCATTGCTAGGATTCCCCGACCAATTAGAAAGTAGAAAAATGGTTCAAAATTTTTTAGGACAAGTAGCATATGTTAGCAACTTTATTTATAAGTTTGCAAAAATGAGAAAAGTACTTCAAGATAAGTTGAAAGGAAATAATTCATGGAATTGGATAGATAAAGATACTAAAGTAGTAAAGGAAATAAAAGAATATCACAAGAATTTACCAAAGCTACCTCTACTAGAAGAAAATGAAGAACTTAAACTAGAAATAGACGCATCAGATGACTATTGGAAAGCAATTTTAAAAAGTAAAGATGAAAAAAAGATATATGGATATGCTTCAGGAGCATTTAGTAATACAAAAAAAAAATTATCATAGTAATGAAAAAGAATTATTGGCAGTAAAATATGCTATAGAAAAATTCAAGTTAGTCTTACTACCTAAAAAATTCATGGTAAAAACAGATAATACTCATGTAAAGTCTTTTATTACAAAAAATTATAATAGAAAATTAGTGCAAAGAAGGAAGATATGTCGGTAAGAATATTTTGTTAATTTTAACTTTGACATATAATATATTCCAAGAAAAGAAATTATATTGGCCAATCTATTAAGTAAACCTAAAATGATATATAAAATATTTATTCTAATAGAATTCTTGTAGGAATACTATGGAAATAAGTGTAGAAAGAAATTTAAGCTCACTTCAAAAAAGAAGAAAGTAATGGAATTTATCAAAAAATCTATATCTCGAATCCAAATTATAGAAAATGAGACTAAATAGCAATTCAAAAATTTACAGAAATTTATATCTTGTTCTCTAGAATTGGATAACGAGATAAATCAGGTATCTATGAATTATATTAAGATATTAACCATCGAAAGGAATCTAGCTCTGAAAAACCTAACTTTAGTCTAAAAGAGTTGCATTTTTTGTGCAGAAACTACTAATCCAATCTGATGAATTAAGTGGAAAAATATTTTTAAATATTTAATATGTTGACTTATTGAATTTGAAAAAATTAATACATCGTCTATGTAAACTATTGAGAATTCATGTATTGGTCTTAAAATGTCATTCATAATATTTTGAAATTCTGAAGGTACAATTTTTAAACCAAAGGGCATAACATTCCATTCATAATGTCCAAATGGAACATTAAAATCTGTCTTATACCTATCTTTTTCATCAACTTGTATTTGCCAAAATCCTGATTTCATATCAAATTTTGAAAAAATGTTTGCATCATATAACTTTTTTAATAAATCTCTTTTATATGGTATAGGGTATCTTATCCATTGTAAAACAACATTTAAAGGTTTATAATTTATTACTAACCTCGGTGTACCTCTTTTTATTTCTGCTGCATTCATAACATAAAATGCTGAACATGACCAAGGTGACTTAGAATCTCTTATCAATCATTTTTCCTTTAAATCTTATATTTCTTTTCAACAAAATTTTTCTAAATCGGGTGTCATTTTAATAGCTTGAGATTTTGTTGGAATTTTCTTTTCATCAAAGTCTTTTATGTAAGGTAATGTTACTACATGTTGTTTTTTATTCCAAAAAGCATTGGGTACTAGTGCACAAATTTCTCTTGAGAATGTATTTTCAAATTCTTTAATTTTTTCTCTTATTTCTGGGCTATCTAATTGTTCTTTTATTCTTTTTCCTTCTATTTCTTTTATGAGAAATTTAATCTATTTTTGTTTATTTTTTAATAAATTAATTTCTTGAATATTTTTTCTTACATAACTAATATCTCTAGATACTATGGGAAATGCAAATTCAAAAAGGACTTCTTTATCTAAGATCTTTGTCTTAATTCCATTATCTCCTCCTTGAAATGGGTATAACATTGTAATAAAAGGTGTTCCTAATATAACTCCAAAATTTAAGTTTTTTACTAAAGTTAAATGGGTTTTGAAATAATATCCTTTATTGCAAATCTTAACTCTTGATAATTTATAATTATTTATTAACTTTGATCCATTAGCGGTACCTAATCTTTCGAAAGTTTTTTCATAAAATTTAGTTGGAATTAAACCTTCCGGAATACAATTTTGATCTGCTCCACTATCTATTATGGCTAAAGTAGTTAAATGAAAATCATCATTAACAACTATATCTAATTTGACATACCACTTTTGATAATTTACTTGAGATAAGCTATTCATGTATTCATCTTGAGTGTCTTTAATAACAATACCAGAGGATACTATTTCTTTTAATTTTTTTATCTTCTTTTACAGAATTGCTAAGACTAAGTTTGAAACTTTCTTCTCCTAAACTTTGGACTTTTCCTTTCAATATATTTACTTCTTGTTTTAATGTCTTAATTTCTTCCTGAAGATCTTGAATAGTTGATTCCTTCTTAATTTCAAATTTCTTATATACGTTAGCTAAATTATAAGATGTAAAATCTTTCTTCTCTTTTGAACTAATTATTTCTCTTAATCTAAGTAAATAATTCTTTTTTATTTTTGGATCATCTATTTTATCAATAATGTCTAATAAAAATTCTTTTTCATTACTTAACATATTTATTTTATTACATTGACATGGTCCAATGCAACTACATGATCCAGATTCAAAATTACTATCTTCACTACTGGTTTTAGATTTTTCACTTATTACATTTAAATCGTTTTCTAAATAATCACTAGGTTCTTCATCACTACCTGAATCTTCATTGATTATAATTTTAGCTATTTCCTTCTTTAATTCTTCTGAGATATCTAAATTATTTATACGTTTCTTTATTCTACAGTATCTTGAATAATGTTCTTGCCTGCCACATTTATAACAAATTACTATATCTTTTTTACTAGTTTTAGGTTTAAACCTTCTATATTTTGGTTTTTTCCTAATAAGCTTTTTCCTGGTTATAATTTATTTTTTCCTGTTTATAATTTCGTTTTAGCTTATATCTTTTTCTTTAATATATGTATTTTCTTTTAGGTTTTATTTTCCTTTTAGTTGCTGACAATGCTCTAATATGTTGATAACCATACTGTTCACAAAATGATCCTAATTCTTTTCTTCCTACTATACTATCTTTTTTAAGTTTGGCTTTTAATTTTAAATCGGTGCAAATTGATAATCCTTCTATGTTTACTATATTTATTAGTTGTCCATAAGTCAATTCATTATAAGGTATTATACCATTATTGTCGCTTTTTAATCTACTCCTAACTCTTTCTGCAAATAACTTAGGTAATCCTGCTAAAAATCTTTCCTTCCAATAAATATTATTGCAATCTATTCTAGTCATTACTTTAGTTAAAAATAAATCCTTATACAATCTAAAATCTTGTAATTTAGGACAAGTTAAGTTTTGAAGAATTTCTAAACTTTTTTTTTGATATAAACGAGGGTCTCCTACAAAATTTTTAGCTATTGCAAATATTAAAGTCGTTATTATATCATCTTGCTCTGTTTCTATTTGAATATTATTTTCTACCTTGATAATCCTTTTGCGTGCTATTAATATAAAATTTTTATCTATTTCAGTTATATAATGATCCCACCAATCTTTTAACTGTCCAGTAAATCCTGATAATAACATCTGAAATATTGTAATTTCATTATTTCCGTTTTCTTTATAAGCACTAGCTGCCATAGTCATTTCTTGTAATAAATTTAATATTTGATATTTTGATAAACCATCTATATTCCATTTGTATAAAGATCTACCATCGTATTCTAATTGATATCTAGTTTCTTCATATTGAGTATCAGGAGGTGTAGGTCTAGGGTAAAAGTTTCGAGTTTTTGGTCTAGGTGTATATGTATTAAAATGTAATTTTTTGATTGATAATTCCTCTTCATTATTTGGCTTAAATTGTTCTTCTAGATTTTCTACTTCTGATGGAGTTTCTATTTCAGACATACTTTCTTCGTCTATAGTCATAATCTGTTTATCCTTAATATTTAACTTTGCTAATTTTTCTTCTATTTTTCTTAATACATTGTCTTCATCTTTTAGTTTAATGATTGTTCCTGGCGAGAATTCAAAAGGTTTAAATAATGGAGTTTCTAATGTCATAGGTGGTTTTTCTATTTCTCTTTTTGAGGTTTGTCCTATTTCTGTTTGTGACTTAGGTGTTTGTACTATTTCTTCAACTCTATTTAACTGATTAGCTATGGTGTTTAATATCTTATTTGAAAAATTATTTTGTAATATTACATGTTGCAATTCTTTTCCTACTTCTTTATTTTCTGCTTTTATTTCTTTAAAAAGTTCGACAAAATACGTTTTTTCTTTATTTTTTACTTGAATACACTCTAACAAAGGATGTATAGATACTATTGATTTCCCTTCTAAGGTGTTCCATTGTTTACCTATTTTTGAAGATACATTTATTTCTTTTTTCAAATGGATAATCTATATTATTATAATAACAATAATTTTCAAACCACAAAAATAAAGGAATATTAACTTGTTTATCTTCCATATCTTTATACCATAAACTTCTAAAATTACTTAATTCAGCTTGAGAAAAGTTATTGAAATACCATTATGCTTTTTGCTTATTATATTCTGCTTTGAAATCATTTCTTAAAAATTCTTTTTTTATCTAAAAACTAGTCATTTTGAAATTATTAATTAATTTGAGAAAATGATTCCATTTGAGATCTAGTTAGGCTAACTGAATATTCACTATCTTTTTCTTCAGTATATAATGGCCTAGGAATGCTTGTATTAAAATCTAAACCCTTTTAATTCTAAATTTTTTTGCAGATAATGATTTAGGCATTGAAGGTCTATTGTTCGAATATATAGAAGAACTACTTGATTGATTATTATCTGAGGAAAAATTTATTTGAACTGATCCATCACTATGTTCTAATATCCTTGAAAATTGATTATTAATAGTAATCGGTCTGAGTTCACATACCTCTTTTAGTTCCCAATTTCCCGATCTAGTAATTTCATCCCATCTAAGTCTTTTTGGAATTTGAATATTAGAATGAGCTTTATTTGCTTCAAATAATAAATTTTCATTTCTTTTAAAAGGTTTCCTAGTTTTAGGATCTATGGTTGTGGACATAACTTTATAATAATTCTATATATTACTGCTATTGCTCTAATATTTTCTTTAAAATTTAAATTTTTTGTTTTAACAGTTAAAGTTAAAAGTGTCTAATATATTTGAATCATATAGACTAATTGTAAATCCTGGAAAACAATTAAAATATACTGGTCAATTATATAAATTTGTTTATGCCATTGCAAGTAAAGAATTAGAAAAATTAACATGTCTATCATCTCTTAAACACATTAAAACTGGAGTATCTAATCCTAATCTGAATAAAAGTTTTATTGCTATCTGTACTGATCCTATATGCAAAAATCTATATTTTTTCTTCTTATGTTCAATTATCGCCTTTTTTAAATAATAATTGAATAGTTTTATGTTCCTAATTAATAGCTATTGTCTGTTCTGTTTGCTTAATAGAATAATCATGGTAAAAATTCAAATGTGCCTATTGAATTTATTGTTCGAATATACTGTTTAGGTATAGTCCTATCAAATAAATCATTTTCTACTTTTTCAATATTTATTTCTACAGAATTTATTTCATCTAACTCTCTAATATTATCTTCGCTAGTTGAACCAGATCTAGAATCTTTAATAGAAAATATTCTACTTAATCTATCCATCCAAATATATTTAATCAAGCTAAATTCAAAGAAAAGTCAAGAATGAAACCTGTGCGAATTACGGGACCACCCAGCTTATCGGGACCACCAACACGCCATCTCAGCTTCCAACGGCTGACCGATGCTAAGCCTTTAGGGCTGACCAATGTTTCATCGCTCCAAGCACAGTCTAAAAATTCTCTTTAAATTTTTATTAATTGAATATACTTAGTTGGATATTTTAATTAGAATAATTTTCTAAAAAGGATTCTAATTATCTAATTCAATTTTGCTAGATAATACTTCTTCTACAATGTCTAAAATAATTTCTTGCTCCCAATATATTTCTAATAACACTAATATAACTTCACTCTGAGTAAATTTCCAAAGAAATTGAGGCTCAAAATTTAACCATGTTATTGACATACTACCCCACTGGGCCTAAAAAAGAAAAAAAATATGTTGGAAATTACTTGTGAAAATTACCGAAAATTACCTATGTACTCAATATCCCCTTCGGGCTCTGATACCAATAACGAAGGATCGGTCACTTTAAGTTCGAGGATTAATTTAAATCATGTTAAATTTTGACATATAAGCTATAACTCTGTCATAATAATTATTGAGTTTTTCTTATTTTCTAATTCCATAATTAAAATTTCATTTCTGTTGATCATATATTTAATATTTTCTACAATAGTATAATAATCTGAAAAAGGAGGTAAGTTTAAGTTATTTATTTTTACTCTATTTTCTTTTAATTTTATTAATTTGGGTTCTAGAATTTTTATTTCTTCTTTTAACTCATTTATTAACCTGTCTATCTCTTTAATTTTCTTTTTAATATTTTCCATCTTATTAACCTAAAGGTATTCTACTAAGATTTCTAATGTATCTATTTATTAAATATTTCTTATGCATAATTATATTATCATAATCATTAATTAATTCATACCATCCTTGAGCAGGGAATGATATTAATTCTTCTATATCAATAACTATTTCATTTTTAATATTTTTATGTCAAAATATAAGGCACCTATTCGATCATAAGCATCTCTATAAATATGTTTTATATTATCCATTTTTAAAAGATTTATTAGGCCTTAAAAAATTCTAATAAATAATACTATAGTAATTTGAAAATTTCTACATCAATTTCATAAAATATTTTATAGATCTGGGAAACGATATGCATGAATACTAGGAATAAAATTAATCAAAATATCAATTAAATTTATTTTCTTATGAAAATCTTGGCAATTACAAAATTCAATTAAATGAAAATCTTCATGTTCTTTAATTAAAAAGTCTTTTAAACTTATTAATTCTCTTTTGAGTAAAAACATATCTTTATCATTATTAAAATCAATTGAACATAAACTATTTAAAAATTTATCTATGCACCAAGACATATTTAAAAAGAAATACCTGATATATTACAATATGATGATGATACAAAATTTGATGAAGTAATAGGGTTACAAGTATAAGCTCTTAAGAATACAAGTTGTAAATCTAAAGTTCTATTACAAAGGGAGGTTGATAATACAAGAGGTTTTTAATTTTTTTCTCTAATTTTGAACACTCATAAAACCTATGAAAAATTCTGGGTATGATTCCCTGTCTAAAACTTGTGCTTCCCTTGATGATATATATATATATATATGAACCAGTTAACCATGGACTAATGGTTAACCAGTACTTGAAAACCTAAATCGTAACCATTAACAAAATATGTAAAAATTAAAAAGCGTAACCGAGTCTATTGGATCGATTAACAGTAAAAATCAGCTCAGTTTCGAATCGATTTTACAGTTAATCATATTTTTTATTTTTTTTGCTCACCCCTACATCCCATGTCATGCTTACACATTGCTTTATTACATTAGAACTTTTTTCTTATACGTGTACAACCTTTTGGATTTTCTGTACATGTTAGTGGTATAAAATGTAATTATGAGTTCTAGTTGAGCTAAAACTCTTATAATTTAAATTCTTTTAAACCATATTATCAATTCTCAATTTATATTCACCATACATTATTGTTATAAGTTATGAGAGGCTTATAAACATCATGACTGCCTAAATGATAGGAATTTATGGTTTTCATTTTTACCCTTCCATATCAAGTTTTCATGCAATGAATCCTTTCACCATTCTTCTAGCCTCATTCATAAATTAAATATGAACATGTACCAATTTATTTATGAAGTTATTGTATTCTCATACTTTTATCATTATTTCCAAAATTTCTTTGAGAATCTCATTCACCTTGCTTTATCTTGGCCAAGATTTTTTGAACTAAGAAGTATAGAAATAGTTGAGAAAGAACTCCCCATTAAAATTGGGGTGGTGAATCCTTTATTGGTCTCTCAACTACCTCCTCTAAATATATTTTTCCAAAACTCAGAGGTGTACCCTTTTTGCTATTTATTAAAATATTTTTAACGAAAATTTCAAAGGGTATCCCTTTGCTTTTTTTCTAATTTTTTTGAAAGGGTCGCTCCTTTTCTTTCTATCTAAAAGTTCTTACTCAAAACTCCAAGTGGCACCATTTTTCTTTTTGTATAAATTTTTTTTCTCAAAACTCCAAGTGATACCCTTTTGCTATTCTATTAAATATTTTCATCTAAAACTAAAAGGGATACCTCTTTTGCTATTCATAAAAATATTTTTGCCAAAAACTTCAAGGGGTACCCATTTCCTTTTGGTCTAAAATTTTTCCCAAATACTGCAAGTGGTGCCTTTTGCTTTTTGTCTAAATTGTTTTGCCTAAAACTCCAAAGGATACCACTTTGGTATTCCTTCAAATATTTTCATCCAAAACTTAAAGGGGTACCCTTTTTGTAATTTATAAAAATATTTTTGGTCAAAATTCCAAAGGATACCCTATTACTTTTTGTCTAAATGTCTTTTCCAAAAGTGAATAGGGTATCCATTTGCTTTCTATCTATATTTTCTTACCTAGAACTTAAGTAGTTCCCTTTTGCTTTTTATGAATTTTTTTGCACTTCAAGAGTTACCCCTTTGCTATTTTTCTAAATATTTTCACGCAAAACTCTGATGGGTAACCCCTTTGCTATTCATCCAAATGTTTTTGCCCAAAACGATAAAGGAGTACCTCTTAACTTTTTGTCTAATCTTTTTTCCAAAACTCTAAGGGGTACCCCTTTGTTATTCCTCTAAATATTTTTGCCTAAAACTTAGCAAGGTAGCTACTTTGCGATTCATTAAAAAGAGGTAACCCTTTACGTTTTGTTTAAATTTTTTTATCCAAAACTCGAAAGAATATCCTTTTACTTTTTGTTTAATTTTTTTTGCCCAAAAATTCAAGGAGTTCCCTTTTACATTATATCTAAATTGTTTTGAATAAAACTCGAAGTGGTACCCCTTTACCTTTTATTTAATTTTTTGACCAAAATTCCAAGGGGTACCTCTTTGCTATTTCTTTAAATATTTTTGCCCAAAATCTAGAGAGGTACCCTTTTTAATATTCATAAAAATCTATTCGCCCAAAACTCTAAGGGATATCCATTTATATTTTTAACTAAATTTTCTCTCCCAAAACTCCAAGTGGTACCCTTTTGCTATTTTTCTAAATATTTTTGTCCAAAAATTAGAGAAGTGATTCCTTTTCTATTCATCAAAAATCCAAGAGGCACCCTTTTGTCTTTTATATAAATTGTTTTGATCAAAACTCCAAAAGTTACCCCTTTACTATTCCTTTAAATATTTTCACCCAAAACTCAGAGGGGTATCCCTTTGTTATTCATCAAAATATCTTTGCCCAAAACTCCAATGCGTATCCATTTACTTTTTTTTTTAAATTTTCTTTCTCCAAATGGTATCCTTTTGCTATTTTTCTATTTTTTTACCTAAAACTCAGAGGAGTAATTCCTTTTCTATTTATCAAAAGTTTTTTGCCCAAAACTGCAAGGGGTACCCCTTAACTTTTTGTCTAAATTTTTTCATCCAAAAAACCATAGGATACCCATATACTTTTTATCAATTTTTTCTCGCCCAAAAATCGAAAGGCCACCCTTATGCTTTTCGAGAAAGTTTTTTGCCCAAAACTCAAAGGGGTACCATTTTGCTTTCTATCAAAATTTTCTTATCTAAAACTTCAAGGGGTACTCTTTTTCTTTGTCTAAATTTTTTGGCCTAAAAATTCAAAGGTACCCCTTTGCATTTTCTCTAAATGTTTCTTTAAAAAATTAAAGTGGTACCATTTTTTTCTATTCATCAAAATATTTTGGCCCAAAACTCTAAGAGATACCCTGTAATGCTCCCAAAACATACTGTAGTAGCATTATGGCATGTCTAGAGTGAATATGAAGTGAATATTAAATTTTAATTAAGTTAAAGATTTGTTTGGAATATAGTTGGTATTAATATAAAAGTGAAAGGTAATTCGGTAAACTGTTAATCTGGGACATGCATGCATAATTATATGAGAGATATGGAATAATATGATAATAAAGCTAAGTTTGAATGAAATGGGTAATTGAAAGCAATTCACAATGGTCTAAAAAGTGCACCAATGAGGGAACTACATACACTATAAGAAAATGCTTAAATAGCAATAAAAAATTAGCAATGAAAATTAAATTTCGTCCCTAATTATAAAATTTCATTACTAAAATTCGTGGGGATTTTTTGTTTTAGTACTAGAAAAGGAAAATCTTCGTCTTCCGTTGCTAAAAATGAAGGAAACTTTTATAGTTAAAATTTTGGAACAAAAAATTACAACAGAATATTAATACCATTGTTAAATAAGACGTAAGTGTAATGCGAAAAAATTTTGCAATGAAATATAAAGATAAAAATAAAAACCATTGATAATTTAGCAATGAAAACTAAGTTCCGTTGGTAATTTGACAATGAAAATCACGTTTCATTGGTAATTTAGCAACGAAAACAATATTTCTCATTGATAATTTACCAACCGAAATGCAATTTCGTTGCTAAATTACCAACAGAATTGTATTTTCATTGTTAAATTACCAACAGAAAATTCTATTTGTAATTTAGTAACATAATTGTATTTCCGTTGATAAATGCCTTGTTGCCCAGGTATAAATAATTTTCCCCTTAATTGTGCTTTTCGTTTAGCAGCCGAAAATTTTCCCCTTTGTTCTTCATTTTTTCCTGCTCCTCCTCTCCCTGCCTCACCATCTTGCTGCTCTCTCCCTCTCGCTCTCGCTCTCCCTCTTCCTATTCCTTGCCCTCTCCCTCCCCTTCTGTATCTTCTTCTAAATGTGAACAAAAAAATTAAACTCTTGAGGTTGCTACTATCATTTTGCCTACGAGTAAGTTTTCTCCTGCCATTATCCGATATTTAAATTCAAACCGAGATGAAGCTTATTAATTTTTTTTATTTAGTTCCATTAGGGTTTAATATGAATTTGAGTAATTGGTTTTTGTGTATTTTCGATCTCTAGATCTCAAAGTATCAAATTATTAAGATTGTGGAGAACGTCTGTAATTTGAACAGTGATTTGATCTTCAACATCGATTTCTCACTTCTATTATCTATTTCTCCACTTTAACTACAGTTTTGACCCTGTTTCTCTGGTTTGTTTTCTATATTTCATTCTGGTTGCAATTTTTCTAGCAACGTAGCTTGATCTTTTTGTTTTTTCTGGTAGCAATATCTTACTTTTATTCTCTTTTTCTCCACTATTGATCAATTTCTCTGGCATGTAATTTATTTTATTATATTCTATCTTGTTATAATTCTTCTTTTCCAGATATTAGAGGTTGTCGGTGCTGATTTTATGCTTGTTTTTCTTTCACTCTATACGGGTTAATTTCATGGTCATCTTCTGATTTTTTTCTACCCTTTCTGCTCTGATATTAGAAAAATACCATCTTCTAATACTGTAAGTCATTTTGCTTTGCTGTACTTTATTTATTGCTATTTATGTTGCTGATAGATCCATATATTCTTGCATAGTTTATTTTATGATCATTTTCTGATTTTAGTTTTGGTCGTTTTCTATGAGGTATCATTTGATAATTGCATAGTTATTTATAACTTCAAATTCTACTTTTCATTTTCTTCTAATTAACGAGTTGTTTTTCTCTTTTTTTTTTATTCCACATACAAATTTTATTAGAGAACTGTACTTCTTAATAAAATTTTAAGTTCAGTATTTATAAGAGTAATTGAAAAGTTATAATTTTTGCAGTTAGTTCATATTGAAATAATTAAAGAAACCAAAAGTAGGCTATTAGTATAGGAATCAACAGAGTGGACTTAAAACATGATTCTAGAGATCTCTTCGTTCAGTGTTTTTGGTTCTTGAGAATGGTTGCCTTGACAATCAGATGTTGAAAGAAATTACAGAAGACTTAACGATGAAACAAGCAAAATCAAAGGCATTCCAGTATTTTAATTTGAGACCTTCTAGCTAGATTGCCAAAAATATCTGCTGTTTGGCAGCCTGCCATGGAATAGGATCTTCAAATTAGTGGCTCTGGAATCTTTGTTATTAGAATTGTCTATTTGTGTCTGAAAAATCTACTGATTTCCTTTCTTAGTTTGGCCATCTGAACATAGAACAGGCTTTCATTTATAATTGGACTGCTGCATTGTTTCTAGTTAGCCATAGGAAATGCATCTTCCTTTATCTATATGTGTGTGCTTGTTAGTTCTATTGTGCATTTTCAGTCAAGATTGCATATCATTAAATGTATTATCATTGTAATGTACCGTGCAATGTTTTTTTATATTTTGTGGTAAACAAATAGGTTTTTGATTATTCTTTACTGGACTTATAGCTAATAGAGAATTGAGTCTTCTTTTGTAAGATATAATAAATGATGTAATGCAATCGTGATTAACTTACATTCCTCATTGCTTTGTTCAATAGAATTTAATCAATTAAAACTTTAGCCAATTTAATATGTATTGCATGTAAAATAATATAATGATAACATATGTTATTTTATTTTTATCACCATCTCCACTTTCTTGGATTTGACACTATCCTCCCCACCACTACTGCTAGTCATCTGCCACTAATTAGGCCTTTGCCATCTCTGCCAACTACGAGTAACTACTAAGTCCATCATTAATCCACTGATTGCCTCCAGTATCATTTTTTTAAGTTCACAACCATCACTGCATGTAAACTTAATCTAAGAATAAAAGTTGTTCTTACATCACATTATATAGATTTTTAAATTGTTCGAACATAGGAATGTAATGACAATTATTTTTTATTTTTAATTACATTGTATTACATCCTATTAAACATAGCCGAATGTTTTTGCAGGGAAAATAAAATGGTGGAATGTGCAAAAGCTTTAAAAGTAAATGCTGGAACAGAGCCAGATGCAGACCTTGGTCCAGTCATAAGCAAACAAATACGTTATGCATTGCAAAAATGTTTTTTTTTTAAATTGCACCACTTTTTATCAACTTCGGTGAGAAAATAATGAAAAATGAAAGTGATCTTACCTCCCTTGTCTGTTGTGCATTGTAATTTATAGGCATATTAAATCTCCTTCTCACTTGTCATATGTCCAGCAGACTTATTGCCAATTGAAATTTTTTGCATTGGCAGGCCAAGGAATGAATACATAGATTAATTCAAAGTGGAGCAAGACCACTGCTTGATGGAAGAAATACAAAGGTACCTTAACATTTCATTATCTAAATTTGTTATTTAGCTGTGGTACTTGATCATTCTTTCTGGATTAAGAGATAGGCACTAGGCTTTCAAACCTAAATGCTGTTTCTGGTAATGATAGTATGTAGTACTACATACTTTATGGTAAAGTAGGAAATTAGCATAGAAGTTAAACGATATATTATTATAGGATGTAGTTAGCAAAATTGCCTTGGTGATTTGATTTCCTTTTTATGATGGTGCTTTTGAACTTTTCTACTTAAGACATAATGAAGAAGAAATGGTATACTTTCTTACATTTATGTTGTCTCAACTAGGTTTTGGGATATGAGCAGGGCAATTTTATTGGTCCTAGGGATGTTCACGGGGTGGGGAATCCCTGACCTCGATGGGGATCTGCCCCGTTTGGGGCAAGGAATTCCTGAAATTTTCCGCTGCTGGGACGGGGGGGAAAAAATCCCCGTCCTAAAATCGGGGACGGGGAATGGGGTATCCGTCCTGCGGGGATCCCCGCTCCGAAGAATATATATAAAAGTCCTGAATTTTTAAATTATTTACGCATATATATCATTATATAAATAGGTAAAACCCTAGCATTTTCATTTTTCTTATCCTCTTCCTATATTTCTTTGCCGTTTTTTCTCTTTGCTCTTCCATCTGCCAGCCGAGATCATTGATCAGTCCTCACCGCATCTTCCTCGCTAGATCTGTAGGTATTTCTGATATTGCCTTCTTCCTCAGTCCTTACCGCATAGCTTTTATGGGGACACAGATATTTTTTCTTCCCTCAAGCAGCGTCTCATTCTTTCTCTTTCTTTCTCCAAGAGAAACCCCCGGTAAAATTACCCTCACCAAATTTTCCATTTCGATCCCAACAACATCTCCAATCATGAGCAATGAATAGTAAGTTCTCTTTTTAGCTTCTGTTTTTATCATTTTCCTCATTCTTTTTACATTATTATTCCTACTTTCTTTTTTGTTTCACAGTGATTATCTCTTTAAGCTTTTGCTAATTGGTGACTCATCTGTTGGAAAATCCTGCTTGCTTCTTAGATTTGCCGTAAGTTCGTCATTCTTTTTCAATTTCTTTTCTGGGTTGAATTGGAATTGGTACGTTTATATCCTTGTAAATAATGGTGGTCAATTAGAGAGAACTATTAAGAAGTTTTGGTCAGAAAAATGAGTTAAAGTTTTGATCTTTTTATAACTGGTGTATAAATTTCTTAACTCTTTAGGATGATTCTTATGTAGACAGCTATATCAGTACCATTGGAGTTGATTTTGTGAGTCTCTTCTCTCTTGTCTTTACTGGAGTGTAAGCTATTTATCTATGTTACGGTTCGATGGGGTAAATTTGTTTATTTTTGCAGAAAATCAGAACCATGGAGCTGGATGGCAAGCTGCTGATTGTGAGTAACTGAGGATATAACTGCTCTTTGTCTTGAAATATAGTGTTTATTTACTGGTTCTGGGACTTTAATCGAGATTGTAAGTTTTTACTAAGTAGAAGCACTAACAATTCAGTTGGAATGAGTGGTAGATTTGTGTCTTGAAATCAATTGAGGCAGTATTGTAAAGATACATTTATCTTGATATAATCACCAAGTTTCTGGTGATTATTGGTAGATGGTTCATAATCAGATAGATAATAGAACATTTTTGAGAAGGGTTTAAGTTGCAAGGAGTTAATGTGTCGTGTAACCCATGTTTATGCAGCATAATTGGCTTGAGAGATTTTTATGAGGTTTATAGTTCATAATGAAGTCTCTTAGAGAAGTTAAGAGGTTTATAGTTCAGAATGGGTAGCCAGCCAATGGCAAGCAGGTCAACAGGAACCGTTGAAATGAAGAGGCAGCCCATCCAGCAGAAGAACAACTGTTGTGGTTAACCATTTCTTTGCATCTGTACTGCCCTTCTGCAAGGCTGTTAGACACAACTGCTTGCTGTAATTTACATATTTATGAATGTAAGAGCAGTTATTTTTGACTTTGCTTTTTCTTTATAGAGATAGTTTGATTATTGCAGTGTTTGAGAATTGCTTGCAGTCATTTACATATTTATGAATATATACTATTTTTTAGTTTTGTGTTTCTGCTTGTTGGTTAATCTATCTTGTAATATAATTTTGTAATTAAGGGTAGAATATGTTTTCCTTTTTTCCTACTTGTATGCCTATAAATATGTCCTTGTATCACATTCTTATGTAACTCGGAGATAATAGAAAATCTTGAGTTCCACAAATCTTCATGGTATCAGAGCCACTGTCGTTTTGAAGGTCGAGTTAACTCCCTTTTGCAGTTAGTTATTTTTCAGTAATCCTTTTTTCTGACGAGTCTAGAAGACAATGTTTCAGTCATTCTCTTTCGACACAGCCCCTGTAGGAAGGTAGATCGGGGTAAGTTCGGCTTGTGTCTAGATTTCCGGTGCCGTCAGAAGCTGCGAGTGAGCACACGTGCCGCCCATCACTTGCTGCCGTTTCTCCACGCGCCGGCATGTGAAGCGCGTGAGTCCACCTCCGGCTAGTTTTTTGCTGCCATTTTTCTTCAGATCTTCTCGCCGTCCTTTTTCGCCTCTGACCCACTGATTTCTGGTGACTTCAGACTTCCTTGGTTTTTGGGTCAGTGAACAGTGAACAGGTTCTGTCTTTTTCTGCTGCTGTTTTTTTTTTTTATCTTTTTGGCTTTTCCATTATGACAAATATTAAGGATGATCATAAGAAAATTGAGAAATATTATCCTATTAATGACAGTCCCTATTCTCAAATTAGTCCAGTCAAACTTGAGGGGAGCAGTATTTATTTAGCCTGATTTAGATCATGTTTATTGTCGATCAAGGCTAGAAGGTTGCAGGCTTATATTGATGGAAGTAAAAAACCGCCGTCTATCACCGATTCTAATTTTAATCAATGGGACTCAGATAACTCACTGATTATGTCTTGGCTTCTGAATTCTATGCATCCTAAAATTTCTAGACAGTATTTATTGCTTGACACTGCAGAGAAGATATGGAAAGCTGCAAAAATCACATATTCTCGAATGGAAAATGATGCTCGTATCTTTGAGCTCAGGAACAAAGTTCATGGTACGAAACAAAGCTAGCTTACTGTTTCAAATTATTTCTCTGAGCTAGGTAGTTTATGGCAGGAACTGGATTATTATCAGGATTTTCAAGCAAAATGTGTTGATGCGGTGCTGATTCAAAAGGAAAGGGTTTATGATTTTTTGGCTGGTTTAAATCCTGAATTTGATCAAATGCGAGTTCAAGTTATTGGCAGAACTCATTTTCTTTCACTTGAGGAGGCACATTCTTTAATCCAGTAGGAAGAGACCAGAAGAAGTGCTATGCTTTACACTGCACCTATTGACAAGTCGGGTTTGACTGCTCATACCTCTCTTGAGCAACCAAAAGGTATTCTTTCTGTTAAAGATCATTTGCACTGTGATTACTGTGGTAAGCCAAGGCACACTAAAGAAACATGCTGGAAATTGCATGGAAGACCTAGTAGGGGCCGTGGGGGAAAACGAGTTAATCCAATAAGGGATCAAGCACATGTGTTAGAAACAGTAGAATCATCTAAGGAGTCGGCTTCAATTGAGAGTCTCTCTTCTGATGAGATTTTGCATTTCAGGCGTCTTCTGTCTCAGCTTACTCCTTCATCCAGTGCTACCTTTAATTTGGTTAAGTCAGGTACATATTTTTCTCATCATAACTCATGGATTATTGATTCTGGTGCGAATAGATATATGACAGGCATTTTTAAAGGCTTTATTAACTTTTCTCCTTGTTTAAAAAGGGATAGTGTCGGGGTCGCTGATGGGTTTTTAACCCCTATTTCTGGGACAGATTCTGTTATTTGTACTCCTGATATTAAATTGTCTTCTGTTCTTCATGTTTCTCAATTCATTGTCAATCTTTTATCTGTCAGTGCTATCACTAAAACTCTTAATTGTAAAGTTGAATTTTTTTTTTTTGATTTTTGTATCATTCAGGATCTTCAAACAGGGAAGAGAATTTACAGTGGTAGAGAGTATGATGGCTTATATATGCTGGAAGACAGTCAAGATTTGGCTCTTTTTAGGGGTTATCAGGATGTCAACCAGGAGATCATTCAGTGGCATAGATAATTAGGGCATCCATCATTTTTTGTTTTAGAAAAACTATATCCTAGTTTATTTGCTAAAAATCGGTTTAATTCTTTATCTTGTGATGCTTGTGAGTATGCTAAACATACTAAAAACTCTTATCCTTTGAGTGATAATAAAGCCAGTGAGCCATTTATGATTGTTCATTCTGATGTTTGGGGGCCTACACAAATTGCCTCTTTGTCCGAAAATCGATGGTTTGTTACTTTCATTGATTGTTGTATTAGAATGACTTGGGTGTATTTGATTAAGGCAAAAAGTGACGTTTTCTCCTATTTTCAATTGTTTCATAAAATAGTTTACACCCAATTTGATGCTAAAATAAAAGTTTTACGGTCTGATAATTGTACAGAATATATGGATAGTAGGTTTGGTACTTATTTGGAATCCCATGACATTATTCACCAAACTAGTTGTCCTTATACTAGTGCTCAAAATGGTGTAGCTAAAAAAAAAATAGGCATTTGTTAGAAGTTGCTAGATCGCTTATGTTTATTATGCATATTTCAAAGTCATTTTGGGGGGATGCTGTGCTAGCGGCTGTCTATCTTATTAATCGAATGCCTCTTAAAACTCTTTAACTTTAGGACTCCTGTAGAAGCTTTAACCGGAAAAACTGGCTATACTATTCCACCAAAAATTTTTGGATGTGTTTGCTTTGTTCATACTAGGAATGTTGGGAAATTAGATCCGAGAGTACTGAGATGTGTGTTTGTTGGATATTTTCCAACTCAAAAGGGATATAAGTGCTATCATCCTCCATCTAGGAAATTCTATGTGAGTATGGATATTACCTTTCGAGAGTCTGAACCTTATTTTGGCATTCTACAATCACCTCTTCAGGGGGAGAATAGTGAAGCGGTAATGAATGTACCCGTCCTATTTGGTGATCGAGTTCAAAAGGAAAATGAAGAGGTTGTTAATGTTCAGGGGGAGTATATTTTTGATGTTCAGGGGGAGGAGAATGAGAATGTTGTTGGTCGTTTAGATAGGAATGTTGTTGGTCGTTTAGATAGACCTGACTTGTTGAGATACTCAAGGAAAAATAGGTTTGAAGAAGTCATCATGCATTCTACACTGCCAGAATTCTCGGGTGAGTCACTTCTTGATTCTGATTTAAATTTGCCCATTGCTCAAAGAAAAGGATTCAGGTCATGTACAAAACATTCCATCTCTGTCTCTTATGATTCTTTGTCTCCCTCCTATAGAGCCTTTGTCTTGTCTCTTTCCTCTGTGTCTATTTCACAGGATTGGAGAGAAGCTATTAAGGATCCAAAGTGGAAAGAAGCTATGGTTGAAGAAATGAAAGCTCTCTCTAAAAATGAGACCTGGGAACTAGTTGTATCTCTAGATAAAAAGTTAGTTGGTTGTAAGTGGGTGTTCATAATAAAACACAAATTTGATGGTTCAATTGAAAGATTTAAAGTTAGAGTAGTGGCAAAGGGATTCACCCAGACTTATGGAGTTGACTATCAGGAGACATTTGCACCAATTGCTAAAATGAATACAATTAGAATCTTGCTATCCTGTGCAACTAACTTGGATTGGGATTTGCTACAATTTGATGTTAAGAATGCATTTCTCCATGGGGACCTGGAAGAAGAGGGTTTATATGGAGATTCCTCCTGGTTTTGATGATGAGAGAACTCAGGGAAAGGTGTGCAGACTGAAGAAAGCCTTGTATGGTTTGAAACAATCTCCAAGAGCTTGGTTTGACAGATTCAGCAAAGATATGATATCTTTCAGTTATCAACAAAGTAATGCTGATCATACCCTCTTTATAAGGCACTCCAAGGATAAGATCACTCTTCTCATTGTTTATGTTGATGACATAATGACGACAGGGGATGATAAAGAAGAGATGGTTCGTCTGAAAAAGCTCTTAACTCAGTAGTTTGAAATCAAGAATCTTGGAAAGCTACAATATTTCTTGGGAATTGAAGTTGCCAGATCAACCAAAGGGATCTTCATTTCTCAAAGAAAATATGTTATGGATCTTTTGGATGAAACTGGTATGTTGGGATGCAAACCAGCAGATACACCAATTGAAAGTAACCATAAGTTACACATAGGAACTGAAGGATCAGTTGATAAGGGCAGATATCAAAGATTGGTCGGTAGATTTATCTATCTACCTCACACTAGACCAGATATTGCTTATGCAGTTAGCTTGGTGAGTCAGTTTATGCATGATCCTAGAGAATCTCATCAACAGGCTGTTTTTCGCATTTTGCGATACTTAAAATCAGCTCCAGGAAGAGGTATTCTTTTTTCAAAAAATGGTCATCTACGAATTGAAGCCTTCATAGATGCAGATTGGGCTGGATCTTTAGATGATAGAAGATCCACCTCTAGTTATTGTACATTTGTGAAAAGTAACTTAGTCACTTGGAAAAGCAAGAAACAGAGTGTAGTTACAAGATCAAGTGCAGAAGCAGAATATAGAGCTATAGCTCAAGGTGTTTGTGAGTTATTATGGTTGCAGAAGTTATTAGCAGAGTTGAATTTGACTGAAAAAGACCGACTATTTTTGTATTGCGATAACAAAGCTGCAATCAATATTGCTCATAATCCTGTTCAACATGACAGGACAAAACATATAGAAATTGATCGACACTTCATCAAAGAAAAATTATCTGAGGGTGTTTTAAGCCTATTTCATGTAATGTCGGACAGACAATTAGCTGATGTTTTCAAAAATGACTCGGCAGTCGAGCTTTTCATGCCATAGTTTGCAAGTTGAGCATGTGTAATATTTTTGCATCAACTTGAGGGGGAGTGTTGGTTAATCTATCTTGTAATATAATTTTGTAATTAAGGATAGAATAAGTTTTTTCCTTTTTCCCTACTTGTATGCCTATAAATATGTCATTGTATCACATTCTTATGTAACTCGGAGATAATAGAAAATCTTGAGTTCCACAAATCTTCACTGCTCTTCTTAAGCTAAGGTAGTCATTTACATATTTATGAATATAATTTTTATCCTGACAATCAACTAAAGAAAACTATGCTTTACCAGTAGGGAATTTACATATAATAATAATTGTTGTCATCAATTTCAATTTATATATAAATATAGAAATAATTTGTTATGTTTGATTAATTGATATTTTAGGTTGATATTAGATGGTATGAGAGTGTTCAAGTGAAGTTATTAATTGTTAATCCATAAATATTATTTTATAATTTGAATTGTATGGGATATTTATAAATATTTGTATTTGAATGGTATGAAGTATTTTTAATTTTAAGTTATTAATTATTAAAATTTAAATTTTAATTTTATGTGAATTTAAAAAAAAAAATTATGTGGTATATTTAATTTGGGTTGGGTCGGGAAGGGGAGGAGTGATTAGGGGATCTCCGCGGGGCGGGGATGGGGAATTTTTTTTTCCTGTGTGCTAGGCGGGGGCGGGGACGGGAATTCCCCGACATTGCATGGGGCAGGGAGTGGGGACCCCTTCCCCGTCTCCACCCTGCCCCGTGAGCATTCCTAATTGGTCCTACCATATTGTCTAGTGTCACAACTGATATGGAGTGCTACAAGGTCTTTGTTGTGTAAAATTTATACATAATCGGACTCTTGGATTCAGGTTGGCATCAATGTTCCAATACCAGTTTCGTTGCCTTTTTTTCTCATTTATTGGCTCCAAGGTATATTTTGCAGGCGACCTTAATTTCTTTTGTATATTACCCATGATTTTGTGTGTGCCCAGGTTACTAATTGTTTTCACCCTTGCGTATAATTGTGCAAGGAAATAAGAAACTCTGGCTCATTAAACAAGATAATTTTTTGAATTGCAGGTAAGGCTGGAGTGAACTTTTACACCCAGATTAAGGCAATAACTCAACAATGGAAGGATTTACCAGCTGGTAGAGTTTCTCTAGCAATGCTAACTTCACAGAAGATATAGCGAGTTTGTGTGGTTAATTATTTTCTGTAATTTGCTTTGAGCCTTCAATAAATTAATGTCTTTCGCTGCTACTAGTAAGGTTTCCTCCATGCCTTACCTAGCTCTCTCTCTGTCTCTTTCTCTCTCCGTCTCCTTGTACATACACAGGGGGGACACTTATGAAAGAAAATGAGTATACAAAACAATTTTAAGGCTGTAGTTTATTGCTATGCAGCTTTGGGTAACAATTAACAAATGCATTGGTTTGGGCCAATGGTTTATGACCCCCTGCGCTGCGATCCTTATAGATAGAGCTTCTTCTACGCTTATACCCCTTTGGCTCTGCAATTATGTGTAAATCTATCTTTGCCTTGGTGCAGGAAACACTTCTTGTGCACAAGGATTTGCTGCAGTTTGGTGGCCTCATACAGCTTGCACTTCATCTTCGCACCAGAGGCTATCCACTTGTTAATTCTTCAATAATAGCGCTATTGTTTCCCTATATTTAAATATTTTGAATTGTCATTGTTTTTGTTAATGAAAAGGAGTTACCGTCTTGATATGGGAATTGTTATGCAAATCTTGTTCTTATGTTCATCACTAATACTGTTATACCATTTCGAGAGGAGCATATATTCTAGAAACACACTCATTTCATCATGAATACAATTCTATGGCATGTACAATCGAAATCATTGATGTTGTGCATGCCGCCATCGAGCATATATATGAACATGGCAGGCATGTTTCCACTCGTAAATTAATATTATTTTGGTGCATTTACAGACATCCAGAATTGGAAATGACGATATTTATTTCATCTAATTATTCCAGTGCTTACATTGATTGTATCATAGTAGAAGATCATAAAGTTGCACAAGTTTTTGTATAATAAATCAATGTTAGTCCATTTTAGCGTTATATAAATGGAAATTGATCAAAATTTTGTGGACTTACATTTTGAGATAGTCTAAGGTGTTTTATTTAATGTTGTTGAGCATACTTCATAGCCGTCTTTCTGGAGAATATATTTTGACTCGAGATTTCACCATCTAATATTTTTCAATTTTCATAACTATTCATGTAAGCAAAAATCAGGGGTACTGTGGGACATATTGCACCTGAGTATGTTTTAACCGGGCAATCATCTGAAAAAATTGATGTCTTTAGGTTTGGAATACTTCTTTTGGAACTCATGATAAGGCATAGAGCATTAGATGGTGACAATGGTCAGATTCAAAAAGGAATGATTCTTGATTGGGTTAATAGTTTTCTATATAACTTTAGTTTCTGGAATTGCAATTTATATATTTGTTGCTCTGTGATCATTGTTTACGAATTAATGGTTGATACTGTAGGTTAAGAGTAGAAAACATTATTGTAAACTCTGAAAACCGACAGCATCTGCAGTTCACGACTTGCAACAAACATGATTCTGTACTTGTCTGCTAATTTTGCAGGTTAGGACCTTGTATGAGGAGAAGAGAGTGGAAGTTATAGTGGATAGGGATCTAAAGGGATGTATTGATGTGGCAGAGCTAGAAAAGGCAGTGGAGCTGGCTCTGCAGTGTACTTGAGCACATCTTAACCTACATCCGAAGGTGTCTGAAGTCTTGAAAGTCCTAGAAGGTCTTGTTGAGTAGTCAAGGACTGACGAATCACAATGTACATCCAATGTTTATAAGGCAAGAACTCGCAGTTTCTCAAGGCATTACCATGATGTCCATGAAGAACATTCATTCATCATTAAAGCAATGGAACTGTCTGGACCGGTAAAAAAGAAATACATACTTTTGTTTACTGATTTCAACTATATACAAATTTTGATATACTATTTTCTTTATGGGTATATATGATTAACAGATGAAGGCTTGAAAACTTTGGGCTAAATTTGATAAGACAATAATCTTAGTTAGTTGAAACTTTTGCTTTTACATGTACATAATCATTTAATTTGGAAATTGTGGCACTGCCAGTAATGTTTTGGGCGTGGTTCTTAGTGATGCTGCAAATGGAATGCAAGGTGACATGTACAAATGTTACACTTGTTCTAAAATTTAGATGTATTATTTAATACTTAATTTAATCAATAATATTTTGGTTGTCATGAATAACTAGGGGATATTATGGTATTTAAATCTAATTTGATTCCTTTTTTTTTTCCTTCAAAAATAAATAAATAGAAAGAGGTGCTCTATCATTGAGCTACAAGACAACTAATAGTTAGATGTTGATATGGGAACCGAATTGAAGGAGTGAAGGGTTATTTTATTTTTTTTTTGTTGCATTTTGGAGAAACCTGGATTGATTATTATGGGCAAATAGGTTTTTTTCTTTTTATCGTTTCAGTGGAAAATTAATTAAAAAACTGTAATAATTTTTAGCGACAGAAAGCACTGTCGCGGATTTTTTTTTATTGGTGGATGAATTTTTCAACAAAAATTATAATTTTCGTTGCTAAAAATAGTAACAGAAATTGAATTTTCATTGCTAATTTTGATCAATTAACGGAATTTTACATTTGATGAATTTTGCAATGGATTTTGAATTTGTTGCTAAATTTAGCAATGAAAATCAATTTCGTTTCTAAAAAATAGTAACGGTCAAATCTACAACCATTAATTTCGTTGCTAATTTTGATTAGCAACAAAAAATTAATAATTTTGGTTGTTAATTGAGTATTTTCTTGTAGTGATATATCAATGTCTAGAATGTGATAGGATTTTATATAATTGGGGAATGAGGGAGAGAATGGCTATATTTGGCCACCAAAATTACAGAATTTTTGCACTCTTTCTCTTCCAAAATCACACAAACCTATTTTCATTAAGAAATTATATGAGAAAGCGCAAATCAAGAGCAAATCTAAGCGTTAAAGAGAATTTATGCTCTTTTCCATCTGTTTATTGATCTTCATTGGTGAGCTAAAATTATAAAAGTAAAGTAGAGATTCATATGTGTGTTTATGATGATTTAGTAGGAAAATCCAGTAATGGCAAAGCAAAAAGAATAAGAGGGAAGTTGAAGATGAGTTTTGGCCATTCCACTGTATGGGAATCTCTTCGTTGATTTGTACGTGTTTGGCATGAATTAGTTGATATGTGTAATTATTCAGATGTAAAATGAAGGATGAAATGCTGAATTGAAGTTGGTTTGCATGTAGAAGTATGAGTTATGCCGTTTTAGTGGAAATCTATCATAAGGGTCACTAGATTAGATTTATTGTGTTGGCCATATCTTGGCCTAAAGACCTCCAAAAGGTTTGATTTTAATTGGAGGTAAAACTTAATACATATTTCTACAACTTTCATGGGAAATAAAGACCTAATTTTGACCTTAAAACCTTTGAAAATTGGCTTAAAATGATGGCTTGAATCAAAAGAAACTAGAATTATTTCAGAGTAGTTTAGACTATTTTGGGTATACTTCTTTTTATAGAGCTCTAAATGACATGAAACTAATTTTAAAAGAAACTAGAATTATAATAGAAAATAGTTTATGAATAAAGTGTGACTAATCATATCTCTATTGTTTCAAGTGAGCTTTCAAAGACATGTTAAGAAATTTGTCCCTAGAAAACACCTAGGAGTAGCCTCTATTGTTTTAGGTATATCTTTGATTTATAAGTCTAAATTTTATGATTATTAATCATATGGAACTTTATACATAGGAAAACAATATTTTAGAATACCACTTTGCCTAGAAATGCCATTTTACTATTGGAAAATGCTGTGAAAAATTGATCCTAAAAAACTATTCAAACACTGGATGTCTGAGAGTACCTCACGGTAGGAACAACCAGACAAGGAGAGGCAAAACTTGTTAGAAATGAGTTTTGATTTTATATCTCAATTTTCACCCTGTAATGACCCTCACAGATGTCACGTGAATGCTGATAGCCGTGAGGTACCCTGATTTATCCCAAATGTGAGCGTTTCTCACCCGAAAGTCACTAAACCTCATCCAAACTTTCTCAGATGTTTATAAAATTTTGCAAACATATATGTTTATAAAGGTAAAATATGAATTAAAAAACATGAAATATAGGATAATACATTGAAATAAGCAATTGAACATAATATATGCAAAGTAAATTATGTGTGAATAATTGATCTTTATGTAATAACATTAGTCATAAACTTATGACTTGCATATATGGATAAGAATACAAATTAAATGTATATAATAGAGTTTATAATAATATGATAGATATTTGGAAGCTGACAAATGAGAATGCAAGAATGTATAAGGATAAATAGAGACTTGACATACATAACTTATATGATGATGAAATATTAAAAGCAATGATAAGACAAAGTACATGCAAAGTAAATTACATATGTATAGTTAACGTTTATGCTATTATAAGTTGGTTATAAGCTTATGATGTGCATATATGAGTGTTTACATGAGTTAGTTGAATCTAATAGAATATGCATGAGTTTGTCAATATATGAAAATGATAAATAATGACCTAAATTACATGAGATCTACGATTGTGCATTGAAATCGTGTTATGAATAGAACTTATGCAAAGTATAAAGCATGCATACATGATTATGACTATTAATTACACGATCATTGTAAACTATATAAGAAAATAATAAATGGTTAAACGTTGAATGATGATTAAACGTGCAAGTCACATACAATAGTACATAAAGAAGTGATTTCAACAAAAAGGTATGTTAAACGAACTCCTCAACAGGCCTAATGCACAAGTATTTATATTGATTATAGGCATAAACTTATGCTTACATGTGTATTAATCTTTATCAAATGATTATGTTTATGAAGTTTAACGTAATGAATATCATGGTGAATCATATAATGAATCTATGAGTGTTTAACTCGAAAAATGAATAAGTGAAAGTGAAAATTAAAGTGGAAGTGAAAAGGTTAGTGAAAAATGTTAAATTTCATGCCGGAGTTATACATAGTAATGGATACATTGGCATATGCCTATAATTATAGTGATTACAGCTTTAGTGCCTAGTATTTTGGTGCCTATTTGGTACCTAGTATTTCGATGCCCGTTTGGTACCCAATTTTCGGTGCCCGTTTGGTACCCAATGTTTAAGGTACTATTATATCTCCAGTATTTGATATTGCTCGGTTGGTATCTAGTGATTTGGTACCTATTCGGTATCCTTCTTCCTGTTATCCATGCCTTGATGTTAATTCAGGCCACAATAGTGATATGGAATATATAAAGCGATAGGTGTGAGTGAGTGAAATGTGAATACTTATATAGTTATATAAGTCAAAATGAACATGTGCTACACGAAATAACTGCGTATGCTAAGGAATATAATTATAAGGCACGTCTTATTGAATTATATGAAGGTTTTGACAGATTGATGCGTGTATAGATGTACAAGTGTAAAGTGGTTACCTGAAATGCTTTATGCAAATGAAATTGAAAGAAATGTAATAGAAATGCCAGTGATATTGAAATGAAGCATATACTTTGTAAAAGAAATGAAAGTGTGCAAAGGACATGATTGTGAATGTGAAAATGTAAAAGTATAAATGCGTGACATGATCATATATTTATGTGCATGAGATTTGAAATCATAATACTGCATTTAATGATATTTAATTAAATTCATATTATTTATATATTCTTGAAAGTGCATGTGACATTGACGACTTTTATGAGAGATCCTCCACATCTTGTTATTTTCCCATTAAACTAGCAAGTTTAGCACGGGTTTTTATTTCCGTGTAGGAACTCTGGTGTAAAAGTGTGAAGCTCTTGAAGACAGCATTTGCAAGCTAGTAGGAGTAAAGCTAAAGATTGTTTTGGTATATAAATTTTTGTAAAGTATAACTAATAATAGTTTTGAAAAATTATTGAAAATGTATAATTGTAAATATATATGTATTAATCAACATAAGTATAACGTACAAGCATACTGATAAGAGATAATTAGTATAGTACATGAAATAGAAATTACATGTATAGCTTGAAACAATAATCCAGAATAACATAAAGAGAACATAAGAACATCGATTAAATGTATTTAATCTTTAATAGGGCATGACATATCGAACATATAGTTATAAGCCTGTATTGTGGCACTCTCACATATCCTCTTGAGGGGTATGGGAGTATTACATACCCCTTTGCTATTCCTCTAAATTTTTTGCTCAAAATTCCAAAGGGTACCTTTTTACTATTCCTTTATATATTTTTCCATAATTTAGAAGGGTGCTCCATTTGCTAGTAATCAAAATGTTTTTGCCAAAAACTCCAAGGTATACTCATTTGCTTTTGGTTTAAATTTTTTTGACAAAAACTCCAACGAATACCTATTTGATATTCTTCTAAATATTGTCACCCAAAACTCAGAGGTGTACCCTCTTTGCTATTCTTCAAAATGTTTTGACTCAAAACTTTAAGGATACCCCTTTGCTTTGTTTATATATTTTTTGCCTAAAAACCAAGGAGTATCCATTTGCTATTCCTTTAAATATTTTTGCCCAAAACTTATATAAGTACCCCTTTTGCTATTGAATCAAATATTTTTGCCCAAAATTCAAAAGTGATCTCCATTGCTTTTTGTCTAAATATTTTATCTCAAAACTCTATAGGATACCCCTTTACTTTTATCTAATTTTTTTATGATCAAAACTCCAAGGAAAATCCTTTTACTTTCTATCTAAATTTTCTCGCTCAAAACTCCAAGTGATACCTATTTTCTTTTTAACTAAATTTTTTCCAAGTAATCAAATGGGTACCCTTTAGCTATTTCTATAAATTTTTTCATCCAAAACTAAAAGATGCACCCTTTTACTATTCATCAAAATGTCTGTGCCAACACTCCAAGGTGTAACCATTTCCTTTTTTATCTCAATTTCTCGCCCAAAACTCTAAGGAGTAGCTTTTTGTATTTCCTTTAAATATCTTCGCCGAAAACTTAGAGGAGTACCCCCTTTGCTATTCATCAAAATGTTTTTGCTCAAAATTCAAAGAGGTAGCTCTTGGCTTTTTGTCTAGTTTTTTTTTCGCCCAAAACAACAAGGTGTAACCTTTTGCTTTCTATCAAAATTTTCTTGCCTGAAACTCCAAAGGGTACCCCTTTGCTTTTTGTTAAATTTTTTTCGCCCAAAATAGCAAAGGCTCCTTTCCTTTTTGTCCAAACTTTTTCACCTAAAACTCCAAAGGGTACCCTTTTGTTTTTTCTCTAAAAGTTTTTGCCCAAAATCAAATGGGTCTTTTTTGCTATTCTTTTAAATATTGTTGCTCAAAAACTTAGAGGGGTGCTTTATTTTCTATGCATAAAAATATTTTTTTCCAAAACTTTAAAAGGCACCCCTTTGCTATTCCTTTACATTTTTTGCCTAAAACTCTAAAGTTTACCCCTTTACTATTCTTTTATATATTTTTTCATAACTTAGAGAGGTACCACTTTTACTATTCATCAAAATATTTTGCCGAAACACTAAGAGATACCCATTAGCATTTAGTTTAAATTTTTTTTACCCAAAATTCCATGGGGTATCATTTACTATGCCTCTAAATATTTTCACTTAAAACTTATATGTGTACCTGCTTTGCTATTATTGAAAAACGTTTTACACAAAACTCTAAGGGGTACCCCTTTGGTTTTCCTCTAAGTTGTTATGCCCAAAAAAGCAAGTGTTACCTATTTGTTATTCCTCTAAATATTTTTGCTAAAAAATTAGATGGGTACCCACTTTGCTATCCAACAAAATAAATTGCCCAAAACTCAAAGGGGTTCCCCTTTGCTTTTTGTCTAATCACCTAAAAATTCTAAGGGTATTCTTTTGCTATTCATATAAATTTTTTGCCCAAAACTCTAAAGGATACCGTGATGCATGCTCACTTTGTTTTTACTCGACTCACCCCTCAAATAATAGGATCATTGAACTCAATGGAGGAAACCACTGATCTTTAATGGTTCGGCCCTACTTTTAGGGTCTGACCAGGTTGATGCTTCTCTACCTGAGCTAATTGATAGTTTCATGATAGGAAAAAAGATTTCACTCAACTCGTCAAGTCTCGAACCTTCTAGGCATTAGATATCATCTCAAGTTATCCCCATCTCATTGCTGACGATCAATAGCTAGGAGGCATCTGTTGGGAACCAATGAGCTAATGTAAAGAGTTTTCACTCAATGGAATATTGAAAAAAAGGTGTTCCAACCTCGTGAGGCTAAAAAACCTAGAGATGGTTTGGAACATCACCTTATTTTTACCTTTGATAGATGTGATATAATGGCTTTCGGATTAATCGTGTTATCTTCTTTCTTACATGCAAAATTAGAGCAAATAAATAAATTAAAGTCACACCCAAAGCATATAGAAAAAAAAAATAAATCATGAGAATAAAGCAATAAAATGGGCATCCATAAATCAGGTAATTCATTATAACCTTTTCGGTAAAGACATTGGTCTTCACATATGGATTATCAACAAGTATTCATTACGAGAGTTGAAGACAAGAACTTTCCAAAGCAAGTTTTATTAAAAAATGTCTTGTGTAATTTAATTATATACAAAAATATTTTACATTATTAAAAATTGATTTTTTTACATGTGATTTTCCTGAGCATGAAATAAAACTTTGGCCCAATTTTATTAATAAAATGTGCCAATTCTTTACTATAAATGTGCCAATTCTTTACCTTAATTTGAAGATGATTATGCTTCTACAGCTATACCTTGATTTGAAGGTAATTTCGCTTCTTTAGCTATACCTTGATTTGAAGGTGATCCCATTTTGTGGCTATAACTTGTGTCGAAGGCAATCCCACTTTATGGATATACCTTGATTTGAAGGTGATTTTGCTTCTGTAGCTATACCTTGATTTAAAGGCAATTTCACTTCTATGACTATACCTTAATTTGAAGGTGATCCCACTTTGTTGCTATACATTAATTTGAAGGCGATTATGCTTATACAACTATACCTTGATTTGAAGGTGATTCCACTTCTGTATTATGCTATGATTTGAAGGCGATTTCGCTTTTGCAGCTATACCTTGATTTGAAGATGATTTCCCTTTTACGGCTATAACTCGATTCATAAAAAAATTTATATGTGTTAGGGTTGCTTGGATCTGGAATTGATCATATGACCACTTGTCTCCTGCAACAGAAAAAGTGTCATTATATGCAGCGGTCGTGAGGTTGCATTGGTCAATTTTGTATAGTTGGTTATATCATTTTTGTCCTGTATTTGTAGTGTTGAAAAGGTTAGATGGGGGTCTATTGCGTCCTATATAGCTTGACAAGATTACCAGTTATAATTCATTATTATAATGTGGTGTGTGAATGTGCTAAGTTTATTGCTTTTTTGTTATTATAATGTTTGTATATATTTGTCATTATTATTTTATTGATTGTGTTATGTGATCAGAGCATCTCAAAGTTGTGATTGACTTATTAGAGGCAAGCATGTCACCCTAGAACATAATTCAATAATTAAAAAAGTAAATTATATCAATCATGACAAATAATGTAAGAATCTAAAGACAAATTTAAAACAAATCCAAAGCGATAAAATCATCTCAAAATAAACATCTAAAGGTACTAATATAAAATTTATTTGAGATAAAGAAGGTATAAATGATATCATCTTCCTAAATTCATGTGGTCTTAATGTATGATGTAATCAGTCGGACCCTCAAGCGGCTAATAGGAGCAGTGCCTGTAGAATGGTGGGCTTGATGCCTATTCTTGAGGCAGTGGAGGAGCAAATGGGCCTAGCTATATGGGTCCTACGGGGTGAACAACAATGGGGTGGAGAAACTCATTAAGGTATCCTACAAAGTGGCCCATTACTATCCCGTTTATACTTGTGATGTATCCTTTGAAATCAGTATTGAGCTTCTCGATCTTCTCCCTAACCCCTTTAACCATTTCACTAGCTGTATGGAATGTGATCTCTAGTGCCTAAATCCTCCCTATAACCTTTTGTACACTAGTATCGCTTGCTGGATCCCCTTCTCTACCTTGGCCATATCGACCATCAACTGTCGTTAGTGAGCCTCATTGTCATCAAATCTCTTCAGATATAACTTATGGTGCTTAGTGTGCTTCTGGAAAATCACCTATATATCTGCAGCCATTGCAGTCTAAAATACTGTCATACTTTGTGGACCCTTTAATATGGCAACCCATAGAGTGGTAGGTGCCTCCGGTTGTGGTGGAGAAGGTGTTGAAGATGATGTAGCACCAGGGTGGCCATAATCTTGAGGTGGTAAATCATGCTAGAAGGTTGGAAAAGCCTAGGTACTCTATGTGTTGGTCGGCTCTTGATGGGGCTCACCTACAAAAAAGTTAGCAAAATGGGCTCCCTCCTCCCTAAGGCCTGTTCCTAGGATATCCTCCATCTGTTGGTCAATGTCTAGTTCCTGCCCAAGCTGTGGTGATTGAGGCTTATACTCGTATCCCCAATCGGGGTGTAGGGCTCTAGACATCTCCTTTAAGGTCATCAGCCTAACCCCATAATGTGCAACATCATCCTCCTTGGCTATATGCCTATCAAGAGCTGCCTCATTTTCCAAGTAGATGCCTCTCTAGCTGATGGACCCATCATAGCCTCTAGCATCCCATTTGCTAAAAGTAACCTAGTAACCAAATCGCTTGTAACTGTCACCTGTTTTGGTTGGCGTTGTGTCCTCCTTAAATGCTCCAGAATGGCATGGCTTAAGTCTACCTATCTCCTAGTCGTCATACTCCATTGACTATAGATCTTTACTGTATTGAGGGCACCGAGACTACCTATCATCCTTAAGTAGGAGCAAGCAAAGACCCTTCAAAGGTATAGTAGCTGTAATCTTAACATGGCTAACTTTGCTCTCCTTTGGACATAAAGGAGATTGGGACATCCAATGACCTCCCACATGTGAGGCAGGATGGACTTGTCGGGCCTGACTACTTCCTCTCCCATAGCAATCCTAGGATTTTGGCAAAATGCCTATGAGTTATGGATATTGGATGGGCCTAGATACGGTAGGTGATGACACCCTTCTTAGTATCTGGTTGCTGATGACCCAAGTAGTATAATGTGGCCAAAAACTATCTTGTCATCACTGAGTAGGTCCTGTATGCTCCTGTATAAAATGTTGTCCATCCTACTTGAGTCATAAGCCTATCGGGCTCCTCAAGCAATCCTAACTAGTTTAGCAACCCTTTAGACATGAATTGGCTGGGTAGTATACGGACTCTCGCTAGGGATCGGTATCAGGTTGCTTGATTTAGTATCATCTATATAAGGAAGTTTAGGTCTATAACCTGTAAAAGATAAATTTGTGCAATCAATCATAAAAATTCTTTAAATAGCATTAATTAGATGTTGACACTTTTTATGTGGAAATTTCGGCAACATTTTAGCTTAAAAACTTAAGCCCAAACTTGCACAAAACTTACTCGCAAAAAGCTTAACAGCTAATTAACATATAATTTGTCCTAACCTGCCACATGATGTCTAGCAATCATGCCAAGGCTCGCAAAGCAACGTACTACAACAATACATCATGCTGCTAGAAATTTCTATGTTATCATAATTATATATGCTATCATTATTTCCATACTCAACATTACACCCTTTGATGGTCACATTTATATTTTTAAGAAGAAGGAATAGAAAGAAAACTAGTATATCATTATTATTTATAATATATTTCTATCCTGTTCCATACATACATTATTACTATTTTATTATTTATTATCATTCATCATTTTTTTTATATTATCATGATTATTACATGCTCCTCTCTCTCCCAGTTCCTGTCATTTTTTTCCTTTTTTTTTCTTTTTTTAAATATTCCTTATTTAGCATTGTATTTTATTTCCCTTTTATTATTATTTACACATTCATATTATTATACATATATTTCTTATCATTATCATTCTACTTACATATATAAATTTTATTTTTATTTACTATTATTTAAATTATTATACATATATTATTTTATTATAATGCTAACAAATTTATATTTGTAGGCCAATTTTTAATTATACCTAAGACGCACATTCTACCGATAGACTTATTTTTGTCACATAAAATAAATAAATAATTAGAAATAAAGATGAAGAAAAAGGAAAATGAAAAACAACAAAAGGGTGCAACTCATTCATCCCATATATATCACCATATCTAATCAATTTATTTTCAAAGTGAAAACAGAAACCTGCCATCAACAATGCACCACATATACTTACAACAATTCCTACTACTATTTTCATGCCATTGTAGTTCCATTTGAAGTAGAAAAAGGGAAGAAGATTACTGAACATACCTTTTTTGGTTGGAGAACATAAACTTGATGAAAATGTGCAAATAATATGTCCAAAGGTGCACAGCGCAAAAACCTAGCAATCTACCGAATTGGATTCTCGAAATGATGTCAAACAGATAGGAAAAGTGAAAAAAATTAGGACTAATATCATTGGAATCAAAAAAGAAAGAGGAAGAAAGAAAATGAAAAAATCACCCAACTTATATAGTCCGTGGCTTTGCATGGGTGTGTAAAGGATTTGCACAGCCGTGCACTCTTTGCAAGGGCGTGCAAAAACCATACACGAGCATGTAATTTTCAAAAGTTAGGAATTTGAAAGGATTTGAATGCAATCCCCTCCCATGAATGGAAAAACCTATGTGCACATTATTTCTGCATAAGTTTTAGTCCAAACTCATGTAAAACACCTCTAATTTGTTTTTGAAAATACCCTTAAAAATTATAATTTTTATAATTTTATCTGTCTCCTAAAACCTATTTTATTTATAATTATTTACAAGAACCCATTTATACTAACATAAGATTTACCAACAAATTTATTATTATGCTATGTTCAAAATTTTATTACACTTTCCTTTATTATTGCCATCATTATTTATTTATCACACACACACACACACATATATATTATTGTTATAGTTATTTATTATTATTTTTTATTTTATTTGCAGTCCTAGTATTGGACATATTTGCAAAATATACTCCCTAAATTGCTGAGCACTCCTAATGATATTTATCATTTTAAATGGCAAGCCAACTTTGAAGTTCGAAATTGAATAAGTAATCTGTAAAATAATTGCATTGAAACTATGCATGTGGCAGTGAAGTGATGCAGGATGAGCTAGGTGACATGCAAATATGTGTTTTACTGTTCACTTTCACTAGGTGGTAACTAGGGCTCGTGTACAGACATGTAATTAGGCTTACATGGTCGTACAAACCACCATATAAATGGCCTTTTAGATTTTCAGCTGCTCCTTTCTCACTACTCATATCCACTTTATCTTTTTCTCATTTCATCATTCTACTTCACATCCCTTCAGGTTTTATTCCATTTCATGCATAATGACTCAATTTTCACAAAGACTTGCCCTATTACTTGATGATTACTCAACTTGGGACAATCCTATCTTGTCTCCTTATTTCAACCTGCACTTCTTTCATAAGGTAGAGCTTGATGAAGACCTATTTGTTGCATCAACTCGTTACTAGGACCCTTATTTTCATGTCTTTCACATCAATAATTTGGAGTTGTGTCCTTTACATGAAGAATTTGCATCCATTCTTAGTGTCCCTTTTTTGTCAGGTACCCTTCATTGTGTGCCTAACTGCATCCTCAACTACCCCTGAGAGGTGGTTCATGCCCTAGGGATGTGCCCTTCTAATGTTAGAGTCTTGGTAGAGTTGTCAGAGCTTGTCGTCCTCAACCTTCTCTTTGACATCTTGTATTATTTTAACAGGAATAAGACCTATGCTATTGGTACGACCCTCGTTATGTGTTTGGCATATTATCTGTGCATTACTAGCGACGGTGGTAGTTTGGGAGACTACCGACTTTTTAATGTTGTTAATGGTATTCGCGAAGGACTAACCCCTTTCCTTTTGATCCTGGTTGAGATCCTACTTGGATTGGATGCTGTACATGCTAACCCTAGCACCCCTTGTCGGTTTTTAGGCTAGCTTTTCTTTACTGGATATGCATTTTTTTATAGATTTTCACATAATCTTGTGCCTAATTTTTTCCTAAAATGTACCCTAACAATTCCAGCAGCTTTTATAATTAAACCCCCCCCCATTTTTCAAATCTGATTGCAGAAAAAACTCAGAATACTAGTTAAGCCCCCTCCTTGCATTGTGGATAAATATGTTAGATGAGCCCCCTTCTTATGTTGTGGATGTGTATTCTTTAAGGTTTTTTAATGCTCACATGCATTGATACTAGATAAACTCCGTAGAGGAAAGCATAATGTGGCTGAGTGGAGAGTGAGCTTCAATGCCCCTAGATTCCAATAGAGTATTGACCTATGATAGGGGTTTCGGATGTGTTCCCCTTTATAGCCTTTATAAAGCTACCTTTTATATTACCACGTGTCGTGCCCGATAATTTAGCATTAAGCAAGAGACTGTGTGCACTCAATTGAACTTCAGAGGAGGTGACTTGACTGATAATTTCATTATAGGTTATCACTATATCTAGAGGTGTTAGAGGGGCAACAATGGAGGGGATGAAGTTTGAACGTCTCTTTAAGGGAAAGAAGTTTGCTTTAATATGTAATGTAAAATGGGTATTGCCATGTTAGCTACTAGACAATGTTTTTACTTTTTGTTTATGTTTTTGTCTTTTTTTTTTTTGCTTTTTTTTCATGAATGAATAAATAATGTTCTTTCTTTAATGTTAACCAAAGTGTTTAACTTAAATTATTTATGCATTCTCACATGATTACAATCTTACAATAATGATAATCACGACATGACATTTAATACAAAACAAAACTTTATTTAATCTTGGATGGTGACATCTTAAGTGCATCCAATTCCTGTTGTCAATTAGCCCTCGTGAGTTTTCTTGATTGGCTATTTTCTCTCAACCTTTAATTTTTACCTAAGGCAAATTTTTTCGATTTTCACCTTAGAAGGGTGCCCAATTTTAGCAAGATTGCATTTTTTTCTATTTTCGACCTGAGGGCTATTATTATTTTCTTTTGATTTTTTTCTTTTTACTTTATCTTAGCTATAGAATCTTTTTAGCCTGCCAATTTTAACTAATTTTTTGAACTCATTCCCATCACTATTTGTGAGAATAACCACTCATTTGGAAAGAAATTTCTTCAGTATAAAGGGACCTTCCCAATTTGGTATGAACTTACCTTTATAATCAGGTAAGCCAGGTCTCATTTGCTTGAATACCAAGTCACCCATTTTTAAATGATAACCCTTGGCCTTCTTGCCAAAAGACTTAGCTAATCTCTTATAATACAGATGATTTTTGTACGAGGCTCTCATCTGATTTTCATCTAACAAGTTTAATTGTGCCATCCTGTGCTCTTCTTATTTTATCTTTGGTAACTTTTCTTCTAAAACAACCTTCAATGACTACAACTCAATCTCCACTAGTAGCACTACTTGTGAGTCATACACAAGGGAAAAGGAATTGGCTCATATGTAATTTCTGATGGTGATACTATACCCCCAAAGTGTAACTGGTAACTTTTTGGCCCAATCCTTATATATTTGCACAGTTTTGGATAGGATCTTTTTCAAATTCTTGTTATCAACCTCAACAGCTTTGTTGGCCTGCAGATAGTACGGAGAGGACTTATAATGTTAAATCATATAATTTTTAAAGAATATATATGGTCTTTGCTTGAAATTGAACCTATTGTCTGATACCATATGGCAAGGCACCTCGTACCTATAGATCAAATTTCTCTTGATGAATTGAGCCATCTCTCATACCCTTAGTCTTTTGAAGGATTCAACTCCCACCAAATTCATGAAATAGTTGATAGCAACCATGATGTATCTATATCCATTGGAGGCTATTAGATGAATCTCTCTGATGATATCTATTCCCCAAGCTGAAAAGGGCCAAGCTGATGATAAGTTACCCAATTTTGAAACAGGTATATGACTTAAGTTAGCATATTACTGGCACTGGTGGCATATTTTCACATACTTAGAGCAATTGACATCCATGGTCAACCAAAAGAATCCTTGCTGCATGATCTTTCTGGCCAATACCAATCTATTCATATAGGCCCTACATACCCCTACATGAGTTTCTTTCATGACTTTCTTTGCTTCTTTCTCATCTAGGCACGTTAACTGAATGCCATCGACCTGCCTCTTATACAAGATCCCATCTATGCTGATAAATTGGCTAGCCAACTTTTGAATCATCTTTTGATCATCACGAGTTGTTTGTTCGTGACCTTAAAAAGTGCATGGAATCGACAAATAATATAATGGAGTATATTTAAAATCCCAAAGATTATCGAACTCGAAGGATTGGTTTATGCAATTTAACTTGATTGATTACAAATATATGTTAAAGAATTTCCCAAGTGTAGGTGTGAGTTATATCTATTAGATTTTGACAAATAAAATTAAAGTGATTTAAATTAAAAATGTAAAACAAACAAGTGAAGTAAAACAAAGTATAAAAGTTTAGATGATAACAATAACTAAAAATGTTGTTTGGGAGTCAAATCCTCCCTATACCTAATGCAAGATTGATTTTAATATAAAATTCATATATTTCAGATGTGGATAACCCAATTAAACCCAAGTTTTCCATTTCGAAGCTAATTATTCTAACTACTCGATTTCCCATTCCAGAGACAATCTAATAGGTAGCTTAAGCATGATTCTAATAAATCTTAGATATGAATTAGTTTTCCATTTCGAAGCCAACCAATCCAATATCCATTTTTCCCTCCTATTTTTGAATCTACCATACATCAACTTTAGATCTAACAACCCTTATTCTGGAATCCCCATCACATATACAACAAATGTTTGTAAAAATATAACATACATGATATCTCCTTCAAACAAGCATAAATCCATTAACTTGAATAAGATAATAGCTAGATACTTGAATAAACATAAATATCAAGATCATCACAATGGAAAAGAAATATTTGAAATTATATTTAATCAAATAAGCTTCATTGTCTTATATAGGTATGGGGATTCAAAGATCCCCAAATAACTAAAAGATTACTCATTATACATGGTATAAAATGCAAAGACAAAGGAGAAAGAACACTGTAAAAAATGCAGAATAGCGATAAAAATTAGCGAGGATAATGAAATTTGTTGCTAAATGCAATATTTAGTGACAACATTGCGACGAAAAATGATTTTTGTCACAAATATTGTTAGGGGCTAGTGGAAAAATAGATATTGCGATAATTTAGCGATAAATAAATTTTGTTGTAGTCAATTTTAGGCGGCAAAATTTTGACACAAAAAATAATGACGAATTTACGAGCATAAAACCCTCGCTAACTCTTAATTCATGGCACAAATGATTTATAAACCATTTAGCAAGGACTTAATCCTAGCTAATTTTGCGAAAAAAAAAATATTCGCTAAATTAGCTAGGACAAATCCCTCGCTAACGGTTAAATAGTTTGGCATTTGATTTATGAACCATTTAGCGATGATTTAATCCTCACTAATTTGTGAGAAACAAATCCTCACTAAATTAGCAAAGGCAAAATGCCTCGCTAATGGTTAAATAGTTTGGGATTTGATTTATGAACCATTTAGCAAGGTCTTAATCCTTGTGAATTTTAATGAGAAACAAATCCTCGCAAAATTAGCGAGGATAAATTCCTCGCTAACGGTTAAATAGTTTGCCATTTGATTTATGAACCATTTAGCAAAGACTTAATTCTTGTTAATTTTGCAAGAAATAAATTCTCACGAAATTAGCGAGGACAAATCCCTCGCTAAGGGTTAAATAGTTTGACATTTGATTTATGAACCATTTAGTGAGGACTTAATCCTCACTAATTTTGCAAGAAACAAACCCTTTTTAAATTAGCGAGGATAAATCCCCTACTAATGGTTAAATAGTTTGGCATTTGATTTATGAACCATTTAGCGATGACTTAATCTTAGTTAATTTTACCATAAATAAATCCTCTCTAAATTAGCAAGGACAAATCCTCCGCTAATGGTTAAATAGTTTGGCATTTGATTTATGAAACATTTAGTATGACTTAATCCTTGCTAATTTTAGTGAGAAACAAATCCTCACTAAATTAGCAAGGATAAATCCCTTGTTAAAGGTTAAATAGTTTGGCATTTGATTTATGAACCATTTAGTAAGGACTTAATCCTCACTAATCTTGAAAGAAACAAATCTTTGCTAAAATTATCGAGGATTAATCTCTCGTTAATGATTAAATAGTTTGGCATTTTATTTATTAACCATTTAGTAAGGATTTAATTCTTACTAATTTTGCGAGAAACAAATCCTCGCTAAAATAGTGAGGTTAAATCCCTCACTAACAGTTAAATAGTTTGACATTTAATTTATGAACCATTTAACGAGGACTTGGTCTTCGCTAATTTTGCGAGAAATAAATTCTCGCTAAATTAGTGAGGATAAATCTCTCACTAATGATTAAATAGTTTAGCATTTGATTTATAAAGTTTCATAAGAATGCAGTTTCCCTTACTAAAGGGAAGTAAAAGCAATATTTTCTTGCCAATATTTAATATGTATACTTATTTTTTAGTGAGATCAACAATGAATGAATTCAATTGAAGTTAGTATGAATAAATTAATAAGAATATAAACCTTACTAATTTAGCTAGAATAAAATTCTCACCATATCAAAAATATTAACGAGAACTACATGCTCACCAATTTAGCTAGATAAAGTTTCCTAACAAATTAATGAATAAGTGTGACATTTAACTATAAATAAAGTCCTTGCTAATTTTAATGAAGCATCTAGCGAGGAAAAATTTCATGCTAATTTAGCTAGGAAATTAACCTTAGCTAATCATCTGACATGTTCGTTTTTATTTTAGCAGGATAAATAGGCACTAATTAAATGAAAAAAAATGGATTGAAACCTAAACTTAAGCCCCATCTCCCTCTTTGCCCTTTCTCTTTCATTTTACTTTATCTCCCTCTGTCCCTTTTCTCTGTCTTATTTAACCCCATCTCCTAATCTTTCTCATTTTAGCCTCTCTGTCTGAGCCTCCGTATTGCTCATCTTATCAATTTTTAAGGTATGATTTCTCATTTTAGCCTCTTTGTCTGAGCCTCTCGTTTTAGCGCTCTTTAGTTTATTTCTCTCTATTCTATCTATTCCATCATTTCCTTTATTTTAATCCTACTTATACAATCAAAACCCTATCACCTCGTTCGAGCTCGAGGGAAGCTCGCTGGCTTTGCAAAGAACTCCATTTTTTGAGTTATGTAATTTGAAATCCCGAGCCTTAGAAATTGATCGATTTTACTATTTATTTATTTATTTATGTAAAGGTAAATAGGTGAAGTGAAAGACAATGACACTTACGAGGAGGAGCTGATTGACTATGAAGAAAAGGATGAAAATGCCCCTAACTCTGTCTACACTAAGGCAGCAGAGTCTGCTAAAAAATATTTTTTTTGCTACAATTATGCTAGTGTAGTTCTTGCTTAGCTTAGTAAAAATAAATGAAAGGTTTTCTGTTATTCTCGTTTATGGCTTTGTTTTTTAGATGTTGCTTTGTTGAGTCAACAAAAAGTTGGAATAAAGTGTATAATTTGTATTGTCTTGTTTCTCGTTGAACAATCTACCTTTTTTTTGCTCTTAACTAGTCTATTAAAATGTTTTTTTTTTGGAAAAAATAGAAAGTAAATATTCTATTTCTATTGATATTCTTTTTCTTTCTCTTGGTCAGATTAAGTATTGCTTTGGTTTGTTACTTGGAGAAGTAATAAGTTCGTTTTAGATTCAAGTTTGCTTTTTCTATTGATTTTAATTATCAGCTTGCTTAATATAGTGTCGTGCAAATTTTATTCACTATTGAAATAACTGATATTGTTTTCTGGCCTAAGGATAGTCTTTGGTTGTGTCTTCTGTACAAATGACTATATTTTAAGACTGTTGCTAACACTATTATGTCTTTCTCTCTCATCTCATCCCCTTTCCATTTTCTTCTTTTCTCTCCCATTTCTTAAAAACCAAAAGAACATCGTAGTTTTTTCTTTGTTTGGGTTGGTTTTTGCCTGTACATCATGGTGTGTATGAATTCATTACCAGTTCACCATTAGGACTTGATTCTACTAGTTGGTGATGAAATTGAACAATGAATAGTGGCAATTTTATGTTTGGTTGGTGTAGAAGATTATAAGGTTCATTGATTTCTTTTGCTCAAATTTTTCAGATAGTAGGGATATTTATTTATCTTTTTTGGCTCCAATGTAACCAATTTAGTAGAAGTCCTACTTTTATCTCATTTGATGAGTTATTTTATGAATATAATCTCTTGTCTGATATAACCCTGATTTTATTGCCATGATATTCCGCAAAAGTATAATTTCTTGTTTTTTTTCTCCTTAATGCCTATTATTTATGATGGTTGATATATGCATTCTTATTGTGCCAGCTTTAATATCAAAACCATACTATTTAAATTTTGATAATTTGTGCATTCTATTTATGTTTTTGACATGGCTTTTGTTTTGATAGATTTGATGCTGGCAATTTTTGGAAATCTGAAATGCTGCTTAGACTAGAAAAATTTGGCATTTTTTCCTTTAATTCTGACTGTTGTTTTTTGCTTGCAAGATATCTTTTTCTTCTAGATTGTTTGAGCTATGTTGGATTGGGGAATATGATGAAAGCTTTTCTATTTATTTGGTAACCATATTTTGTTTTGGGAGTGATTTTTTTGCCTTGATACATCATTAGATTTAAGAGTTTGTTTCTTTAGTTTTTCCTTCATTGTTCTCATTCCTTTTTGTGCACTGCATGTGGTAGATAATGACAATATGTTACATCGAAAGACTTAAAAAGTTAGGGCTTATGGATGATATTTAGATTTTTTTTTTTTTGCTGCTGAAATTGGATTAGTTTTCATAATTGCTTTCAATAATTCCTGGATTTTCGCATTATTTAACTATTAAATGCAGCTTTAAGAGCTCAACTTTTTAAGTGGGTTATTATGCAAGAAAAAGACTTACAAAAGCTATCAAGATAGTGAAACAAGCATTACAAGAAAATAGCCATTTCGCAATGGAAATTAGCGACGGAATCAGTGGTTGCTAAATTGACAGTTGTTATCTTTTAACAACGAAAATTTTATTCCATTGCTAAATTCAACCAATATAGATTCGGTGAACCGGTCAAAATTAGCAATGGAATAACATTTCTATTGCTAAAATTAGCAATGGATTCAGATTTCAGTTGCTAAATTCACCCACCAATGAAAAAAATTCACGACGGTGAAATCCGTCACCATTCCGTCACTAAATATTATTACAAATTTTGAATTATTATTTCCAATGCACATGACATATAGATAATACATCACAAAACCACACTATCCCCCCTTGAACAATCTTTAAGTAAGCACAAATATCCAGGAATAATAAACAATAGCTAAATATTGATTATTTTGAAACTAGATACTTATTTTAAGTGCACAACTAGTGGAAAGCTATTAAATAATGTGCTTCACATTTATAGTATCTCTATAAATCAATTACCCAACAACTAGCATCTGAAGTTTTAAGAAAACAAAAAGGCAAGTCAACAAAAGAAACATCTAGCAATAAAGAAGCTATAAATTTAGCTACATTCTATGAGATGTATCAACTTTAGAGACATTAAAACATTGATAAGACAAGGCTACCTTCCAGCAAATGCTCACGGGGCTACATGAGACATCACCCAAACAATGACCTAAATATTTGCCTAATTAAATGAGCATTAATTTAATGTCTAAGCCTATTAAATACTAAAAAAGATTAATAGCAATTCTAATGAACATCAATCAAAAGTGCATGAATCATATATTAAAGAATGAAAGCATTACCAGGCACAAAATATGCAGACTTTAGAGCTATTATGTTTAAAATTGCAATTATGGTTGTTTTGCAACTTATGGATTTGGATGTTCTCAGTGTTCTACAAATTCTTCAATGCAGAGAGTAATCAATTTGCTTTAGTTATTAAATTTTTATAAATATTAAATAAATCAGTATTGCATCTCTATTTTTTTCACCCTTAAATTAATTTAGTTATAATCACAAATGCTTACCCAAGTCCAAGTGAAAAATGCTAGCTGGAAAGAATTCTGCAACAAAACAAAAATGTTAGGACTGGACGTTATTTTCCCAATTAATTGTTTCTCTGTAGATAATAGGTAAATCTCTCTATAGATATATATTTATTATTTTTTCTTTTTTGAAACTAATGATATTTTCTTATTTTAATTTTTTCATAACAAATACTATTGAAAACACTTGGCAAAATTATTGGTTGTGCAAATAACCCACTATTGCTAGTACTAAAGGCTTTTATCATCCTAATCTTGTGTCTGCGATTACAACACATCTCTTATATTAAGTAAAAGAATTAATTGATATGGGTAGAATTGATTTATTTTCAAAATTTAACATTTCTAAATGTTATAGATCTTATCCTTAATTTAATTAATTAATGAAACAACTTAAGCAATCATTGTCCATAACTATATTTATAATTGATATTTAGAAACGTTACTTCCTATGAAAGATTTTTAAGAGATATCAAATGGCTAATAATCTTATCAAAACTAAAATAATCTAAAGTTAAATTTAGTTTGACCTACCCTAATTTGATTAGCTTTTGAAAGGACAGACCAATCTAATTTTTAAATTTTGATCTTAATTTTTAGACTAAAATTGGAAAATTAAGATATTAATGTGTAGAAGGTTGGCAATATCAATTTTATATAAATAGAGTAGCAGTAAATGAGAACTATGCATATTTGCAGGAGTATAATGACTCCTAATTTCTTGGTACTGTTAATTTGTATTTTTTAATTAATTTTTTGTTAGATCAACAAGCAATCTCTTTTTATTATCAAGATGCATTAAAATAAAGTTAAAACTAATAAAGCTAATGTTTGACAAAGTCTTACAAACATCACTACTTATTTGGGAAGTACTCTATTGTCATAAAACATATAAACTTAATCTAAGCTGAAGTAAAAAAAAAAAACTTGAATAAGCCTAAGGCTTTCTATTGAAAAATAGCAAGACATAAAATAATTAACTTTGAAGAAATGAATTTATTTCAGGTTCACATTTGAAAAGTTCATTACCTGGAAGTCCTGTATTTACGTCTGTTGCTTAGCTTGCAGTCTGCCATTTGTGCTAAGAAATTCTCCAACTGTAGATTCAACACGTTCTTTAACTGCTTCTACTATATAGTATAAAGTAACAACAATTCAACATTAGCTCTCGCATGTATTGTTTAACTTTGTTAATTCAACATTAACAAGAGAGCCTGCACATCAACTCTAGCAACAGCTCCTAACAAGGTAGATAATAAAGCCTTATGCGAATTTGCACTGAGTTTAGTATCATCATTGGGCAGTGAAATCACAAAAAAACTGGGGCTTTGTACAAATCTAGAAACTATCATCTAAGAACAAAACAAATAAGTGTTTTATGAATGGAATTGGCTCATGATAAAGCAGCAAAACAACAATTTTAGTACTATATCATTTTTTTTTCTTGTTTTTTTTCAAACCTTGGCAATTTGATGGCCCTATCAGTTCTACAAGGAAAATCCATTTTCTCGATGGAAATTCTCGATGAAATTGAGTGAATTTCTGTAGGAAAACCAAAATGCTGATGAAATTTAATGATGAAAAATGGCATAGGAGAATTGGTTGTTGGCACTTTTACCGATGAAAAATTTTTCGTCAGTAAATTTACCGACTAGTATATTATCCGTTGCTAATTCCGTCGGGCAATGCAAACCGAAAAACTATCATCATTTGCAATATTTATCAATGGAATTAGTTTCCATAGTTAAAATTACCGACGAAATTATATTTTCCTCCGTAGGCAAATTTCCAACATAATGACATATTCCAATATTTATCAATGGAATTAGTTTCCATAGTTAAAATTACCGACGAAATTATATTTTCCTCCGTAGGCAAATTTCCAACATAATGAAATATTCCATAGGTAAAGTTAGCGAAGGTAAGTATATTTTCGTCGGTAAATTTACCTTCTTTAAAAAAAATTCACAACGGAATTCCATCACTAAAACTATTGTATATTTTTAAAACTGCCAGGAATCACTCTAATAGAAGCATATAATTTAAATCTGCCAATAATTAATAGATCTCTATGATGAATTAGTTTAACAAGCTTTTATTCATAGCCAATGGCAAATCAAAGACTATAATTGCTCTAAGATGAATAGAATACCAAACAGCAACTTGAAATCTGAAACTAAAAATAAATTCCCATATCACTACTTGCCTACAACAAAAATAGGTTACTGATGAATAATACAAGAATAAAACACTAGCATTAGGCAAATATAAACATTTTAACACATAAAAGAATTAAATGGCTACCAAACTATAATGTCATCCCAAATTCGAGCTTTATACTAGTTTAACAATACACGTCATGTAAAAATAAGTTTTATTTGCTCTTTCTAACTCTTTCTAGTGGTATATACCATTATGCCAATAAATTAATTCATATAATATATGTTAAAATGATGCATGATATAATGGAACCAAAATCCCTATACTTGGAACTCCAAATTCAAAAATTTTAGTCTAAATCAAATTCCTTAACTTTTCAACATTTTTAATAGAGTATAGACTAAGTGTCCCGATTCTTTTTTTTTTTTCTTAAGGAGTTTTTCAAGTATTTACCAAAGAAATATCCATAAGAAGCAGTAGATACATACAAACATTGATGATCTAAATCCCTCCACCAACTGAAAATTAATTTGCCTAAAACATTCAAATAATTAATTCTCTCACATCATTATCTACACAACCTAATTCTTGATCAATAATTCTATGACATTTTTTATACGTCAAAATCTCATTTAAGTTACAAACTACAACAATTCTAACAATTAGCCACTCCAAGCCCAAACACATTATTTCAATTATAAATAGCTAACAGTTGCCGTATTCATTCTAAACAAATACTAATGAGTAAGCTGGTTTCATTCAAAAAGTTAAAACACATGCCATACAATACTCATGATTGCTTTTCAATTTGAAAACTAGATATAAGCTGATGACTTATTAATTGTATTAACAAATACATCGAGCAGTAGCATGCATTTGAAAATAATTAAACCAAAATTACTCTTATCTAATGTTCTACAGTTTTCATAGTATTTAGTTTAAGTTAGACATACTAAAATTCAACAAAAATTACTTGTGACAAAGCCTATCTCTTCTTTCAGTCTAGCATTTTTAGCATTCAAATCCATGTTTTCTGTCTGCTCAACCATAATGTCAGTTTTAAATTAAATTGAAATTCATTAATTATGCAGAATAATTAGGAACAGGATGTCAGCTGTGAGGGCAAAGGAGAAGAAGAAGTTGTATACGTTTATGCTTGAACATAAAATTTGAACATTGCAATTTGAAGCTGCTACTTTATCAGCTCATTTGTCTTTATTGTAGGTAAATTCATTTGTCACTTTGATTGGAATTTCATTGGAATAAATCAGAATTTATGGGATATACAACAAAACTATTAGAGCGATTGCTGGTAGTTTTAAAAATATATAATAGTTTTAGTGACGGATAATTCCATCACAAATTTTCTAAAAGAAGGCAAATTTATCAACAGAAATATGCTTACCGTCGCTAACTTTACCTATGGAATATTTCATTCCGTTGGAAATTTGCCTACATAATACTTATTTCCGTCTGTAAAATTACAGATTAAAAATATAATTTCATCGGTAATTTTAATGATGGAAACTAATTCCGTTGATAAATATTGCAAATGATGACAATTTTTTAATCTGCATCCCCCGACGAAATTAGCAATGGATAATATACTCCATTGGCAAATTTACCGACGAAAAAATTTCCATCTCAAAAGTGCCAACAATCAATTCTCCTACACCATTTTTCGTTGCTAAATTCTATCTGCAATTTGATTTCAATACATAATTTACTCAATTTTGTCAGAAATTTGTATCGGAAAAATGGATTTTCCTTTAGTGTTAGACTTTAATATAGGCTTTACAAAAATTTGCCCAAATTTAAAAAATAGTAGAGATTACCGAACTACAATAAATAGTATGTTAAAAATGATAAACTTTGACAAGCAAAATCTTCAATTGGAATTACCTTTCCACGCTCAATGAGCCTAGCTACAAACTCTTCTCTCAAGATTTCTCGATACAACTCATTCCTTGTACCACTACAAGAAAATAACAAAATAGCAACGAAAAAATAGCAACGGAATTCATTCCGTTGCTAATTTAGCAATGGAATACCAAATAGCAACGGAAAATCATTCTGTTGCTAAAATTGGTTGAAGTTTTAGGGATTTAGCAACAAAATATAAAATGGTTGTATTCCATTACTAAAAAGGAGGGAGATTTTAACACCAAAATATAGCAACGAAAATTAGCAATGGAAAATAATTTTGATTGCTAAATATGGCGGCATTTGACAGCGGAAAAAATTTGGGATGAAAATAGCAACGAAAATTAAATTTCGTTGCTAAAATAGCAACCGAATTGAAATTCGGTTGCTAAATTAGCAACGGAATTATTTTCGGTTGCTAAATTAGCAACGAAATTATTTGCGGTTGCTAAAATAGCAACCAAATTGAAATTTCGTTGCTAAATTAGCAACCAAAATAGAATTTCATTGCTAATTTTCATTTTCAATGAAAAATAGCAACGGAATTAATTTCGGTTGCTAAAATAGCAATCGAATTGAAATTCCGTTGCTAAAGTAAATGATATTTATGTAATTTTGTTATTTATTGCCCTAGGTATAAATTAGCCCCCATCTCTTCTTCTCTCTTCATCTCCGGCCTCTGCCCCCTCTCAAACTCCTTTCTTCAAACATGTGATGCCATTGAAAGTGCCGGTTGGACTTTCTCCTTTGATTAAGATATTTCAAGGTGATTTGCTTTGTGAGTTTGTGCACAGTAGCCAGATCGAAAGCTCAAAAATGGTAAAAACCAAACAGCAAAAGTCCAGCAAGTCAAAGATTCATCGTCACTCAAATAACTCTTGGGCTGCTTGGTTGCGAGTGCTACATGCTGCTGTGCGAGGGCTCTATTTGGGGTTGTGAGCGTTTTTTGGCGGTTTCTTTTCATTTTCACTGTGATATTTGTTGTGAACATGAACACTGTCTGGGAGAAGGTATTGTCAACACTGAGAGCTCATATTTTCAGAAGAGTTTTGATACAAAAGGTGAAAACTTGTCCATGAATTAACATTTTTGTTTAGATATTCATTCTTAAAGTAAATGGTTTTCTCACTTTTTTTCTTCTCCATATGCAGGTGGGGTTTTTTGATCGGTACAAGGTTCGTACTTTTAATTGAGGATTTGCCTAGTTTTAGTTTAGAGCTTGTGTTACTAATGTTATTTATTTATTTTGATCTTGTCTTCCATACGCTTGGTAGGTTGGTGAACTTGGTGCTTTGGTAACATCGATCTGACTTGGGTTCTCTTAAAGACATTGTCAGCGAGAACATTTCAAGGGACCGTGGCTTTAGGGCACTTTCTGAGGCAAGCCACTCTATACTCGAGCAAAAGTGAGCTTTTTGTTACCTAGTCATGTTGCTTGTCATCTCTGATTTAGATGGAGTTCACCTGCCTTTTAATTCTTAACTAATATAAGGTTTTCTCTATAGATTGTGTTAGTTCTGGTATTCACATGGTTCTTCTTCATTGGACTTTTCTAAAACAAATCAGTGTTCCTTCTCAATTTTACAAGAAGTTTATGTGCACTTCTTCTGCCAGAAGGTTCTGATGTCTTACATATCCCAAATTCTTTGTTTTTCTGCAGGTCATTGGAACTATATACATACTATTTTCTCTAGCACCCCAACTGGCTCCAATTCTAGGCATTCTGATGCTTAGTGTATCTGTTTTAGTTGGTAAATAACCTGTTCAAGCTTATTGATTTTGTTTGAAATATCAATCTATCTTTGGCTTTTTGCTTTTTCACCAGTTACTGACTAGATATTCAATTTGCAAGCTTTATACAAGCGGTCAACTATACCTGTTTTTAAAGCTCATGGAGCAGCCCAAGCATCCATATCTGATTGTGTGACAGAGACCTTTTCTGCTATTCATACTGTATGTCTTGAAAATGCCCTACCATATTCATTTTCGTGCCTATTATATGGTATACTTCTGTTTAAGAAGATTTACATGTATTAAGGCCAGCATGTTCAGTTGTTCCCTGGTGGATTTGGGCTATCACGTGCAGTTGGAAGTCATGTGTGATGATGAACTAGTAATTTTTATTTTCAGGTACGATCATTTGGTGGTGAAAAGCGTCAAATATCAATGTTTGGTAGCCAGGTAAGATAAATTTTTTTAGAGATAGGGCTGTTCTCAGTAAACTGTATATGTGCAGTTGTAGAAGTCGTTTCGAGGCACTTAGAATTTACGTGAAGGAGCTTGGCAGGTTCTTGCTTATCAGATTAGCGGCATAAAACTTGGGACCTTCAAATCTGTGAATGAATCATTAACAAGGGTTTCTGTTTATATTTCTTTGTTGGCTTTGTATAGCCTTGGAGGAAGCAAAGTGAAGGCGGTGAGCATTTGTAATTAACATGCTATGCATATTCTTGATTCTTGCTTTAATGGTATTTGCAAAGGCACTGGTAAATCTATGTTCTAGTGGTGATATCACTGTATGGGTTCCAGTTCGAGTGAGTTGGTTAGAATAGGTAGTAATGGAAGATTCAAGGAAATAAACACCATGGAAACTCTCTTTACTTTGAAAATTTGAATTATGACTGTTCAATTTGGAGTTTACTTTTAATGGTGGTGTGAGCTCATAATCCATGGTGTTAATTAGTGAGTTACTTGATATGTTTTGCCAAACTAATGAACTCGGTAATCTCTTAGTGAAATTCATTATTGCTTTAGTTATGTTTTCTGTTGTGTCATTATGTACTTATTATACTGTGTTACTTGATATATTTTGCCAAACTAATCAGCACATTTACATTTATATTGTTATGTTTCCCTTTTACATCTATTTGTGATTAACATGTCTTTAGTTTTGCTTCTGTTGAAAGCCACTTTTGGACTTTTTGATATTATTTGTTCTCTTTAGGTAGGTAGTTCTAGAAAAGTTCATTCATTGAGGCAATTGTTTGTCTATGGAATTTTTTAATTTTAAATAATTAATATATTTGTGGACCTTTGTAATTTTGCTTACAAAGAATAAACCAATGTTTTATATTGATTGCATTTGCCCACCAAACTGGTGGATAAAGGAAATATTTCTGTTTCATGCATTTGTGAAACATGTCATGTTTAGTAATTTTTTGAAACAACTTTCTACTTGCTAATTGTCTCATACCATTGCTCTACTTGCTAGTTTGACCGACAAGTGAATGCTACAATCACTAGCTTTGAAGGTTATCCTTGTAAGTATTGCTACAGATCCAAGTAATTCACATGAAACAATAGCTTTACTAGCTTCTCTTTCTGTGTGTGATCCTGTGCATTTGCAAGCATGCGTGATTGTGCTGCTAACATTTGTTTGGGTGCAAACTGTAAACATTAAACCATAATCCGAGTAGAGAAAAGGTGTGCAATAAAGTAGATGCATTGCATTCGAGATATGAACACATTTATTCGAATAAGAAAGAGTTTGACAAATAATAGGTACATAATAATAATAATAATAATAATAATAATAATAATAATAATAATAATAATAATAATAATAATAATAATAATAATAATAATAATTCGGAAGCAAGCATGAAAGACATCGTCTCTTTATGTATGGACAAAGTTGAATTATAACATACTTTGTGGCTATGCTTAATTTTCATAGCATAGCCACCAGGAGAGCAGAGAAGAGATCTGCCACCTCATACATTCTATTCTTTTATTTTATTATTATTTTCTAATTTTAATTAATTGTTTGTGATGATTTAGTTTTTTAATTAATTTTTTTGAAACCGTTATTTTTAATTATATTTTATAAGGTGACAATTTACACAATTAAATTAAATAATTTTTTTTATATATATAGTTATATAATTAGAGTGGAAGAAATTGAAATTTGATTATTGATGTTCAGTTGACAAAGAAGTAATACATAAATTCTTTATAAATTGTCACAATTTAACATATTATTCATTTAAATTAATCGAATTTTAAATTATTCCATTTTTAAATTTATTAAAAATGTAATTAATACTTCTATACTATTGAAAATTATATGGTATACCCTCCAAATTTGTTAAAAGATGTCATTTATTATAATCTCACAATAATAATTAATATAATAATATAATTATAGAAAATAGATTTTTTTAATAGTAATAGAAATTTTTTCTATTAAAAATTTACTATAATATTATAATAAATAATATTTATAGTAAAATATATAATTTAGAAATAAATAATATTAGTTAATCTTATTAGTTAATATAGTAATATTATTTTTGTTCATGAGCCACATGAAAAGTCTGATTTTCATGTACTTTTCATGACGTATCACGCATCATTATAGGAGGATAATTTAACAATTTTCATAAGTTGGTGAAATAGTTTAGCAAGTAATAAAATTTTCAGCTCCTGAAGCAGTCGATGGCGGTCCACCCTTGATGGCGGTCCACCCTAGCAATTCTGATGATTTAAGGGTAGAACTTGCTGTGGTAGATCAAGTGTTGGTTGATGGAGCTAAAAATTTGAAAGGCCTTTTCCCTGATTGGGAACAGGTGAGCTTGTTGTTTTAATCTTAATTAATATAATTAATATGCAATTTAAGTTGACAATCATTTTATTTCATTTTAACCATAAGAGTTTCTTTTTTTTTTCGAAAACTTAATTAATACATGCAATATAATGGATTTCTTTTTTTTTTTTATAATATAATTTTGTTGATTTAAAAATGGATATATGACATGTGCATTGGCAGAATTTTCGCTGTTGGTTGTGCTACAGGTGGACCATGAATTAAAAAAATCAATTTATTATTATTAATATTATTTTTATTTTTATAATATGCTTTATTGTCCTTTATTTGATTGAATATCATGTTTTCTTATTTAGTCCTTAACAAACCCCACATCACATGAAAATACTGACAAAATTCTGTCACATGTAATTCTTTCTCTGAACTTCCCTCTACATCAATTGGTTGTTTCCTATAGATTTTTTCCATTTTATATCCTTTCTTTATGATTTGATTATGCTGTAATTTATTATTATTCAGTGAGTTGATTGTCAGGTGCGGAATAGCACTACAATACTCACAAGGGAGTTTATAGATGCTTTGCCGAATGGATGGGAGTAGTATGCATGGCGTAGAATTAATAAATGCATACTACTGTACGTATTTCCTGGAGATATTTAATGAAAAAAATAGTAATAACTCCTAAGAAATCAGATAATTCTTTTTTGTTTGGTTTTGACTTGTAAAACATTGGATTCTAGTTGCTGTTGATGACTATCTACTTTTGTATTGCAGGGACAATTGCAAGAATAAAACATTATGTGTGGAGAAACTCTCGCTGGTACTCCCTGAAACACCATCGTTTTTCCCAAAGCAATATGATCGATGTGCTGTTATTGGTAACTCTGGAGATCTTTTAAAGACAAAGTTTGGGAAGGAAATAGATGGTTATGATGCTGTAGTTAGAGAAAATGGTGCCCCCATCCAGGTTAAGCTATGTACTTGTTGTCATGGATCACAACTTTATTATTAAAATTTTTGCTTTGAGGATTTTTAAGCCCTTTTAGTTTTCTTTTTTGGCAGAACTATACAGAGTACATAGGCAAGAAAAGTACGTTCCGTCTCCTTAACAGAGGATCTGCAAAAGCCCTTGATAAAGTTGTGGAGTTAGATGGTATGTTGCAGGACGCATCTTACAGTCCTTATGCATCATTTTTTATTCTATTTTTTTTAGGACAAGTTAGATACGAATTTTATACTTTATCCCTGCTTTTCTTGTTTTTGATTCTATTTTTGTTTATTTGGTTTTTAAGTCCTCATGCATCATCTCTTGCCAATTTGATTTGATCATAGTTGATGGTTGTGGAATTTCTGAAACTATTTACCAGTGAAAAATAATGAAGCAATCAATTCTATACCCTTAGAATGAACCATTTGTGTGGTCTCTAGACTTGGCTCAACAAAATTCCTCCGCTTCAGATGTTTAAAGTAATCCTATTTAACATACAAACCACAGACCTTTTTTCTGCTTTTCTCTCGGCATTCACTTGCTGTCTTCTATGATACAGTATTTTTTTCATCCTTTTCATTTGCCATCTTTTTACAGTTTGGCACCATTTGTCTTCTGCAGGAAGTTCCAATAAACAATCCTGTATATCTCATGGTAGGTGCATCCTTTGGGTCAGCAGCAAAGGGAACTGGCCTTTGCTATTAGTGTTGTATGCATTCAGCTATTTAATCTGGTTGTATACTTCTCATTTTCTTAGCTTATCAAAATCCATTCTCCAATGCGAGACGATCCAAATCGTGTTGTGCAATGGGTTCCAAGCAGGAGTGCGATTAGAGCTGCTAGAGTTGCATCAGAGAAACTGTTAAGGTAGCTTGTCTGAAATATTTTAATAGCTTTGTTATTTATAAATATTTGCTATGAAGCAGCTAACCATGTATTATATATTCATAATTTCTTATAATATGTTCTAGATGCACATTTATGTATCCTTCAAAGCAATGGCCTAGGTATATTATGCTTGGGGGATTTAGGTAGGTTTTAGTAATGACAGTGGAGGTTTCAAGTAGTGGATGTAAAGTAAGATGCCTATCCTGTGGGAGGAAACTGAACAACTTTGTCGTGTTGTTTTTGCATTAGGGCAATTGTTGAAGTTAGTCCATTCTCATAGGATAGGCTTGCTGGTGGATGTTTCATGGCAAATCGAAATTGGACGTGGATGATTAGTATAATTAAGTAAATAATTCTTTTGCTGATCCCACTTAAAAACTTATGCATTGTTTAGACGGAAAGTTAGAATAGCCTTGGAATGATATAAATAATTTTCTCCATAACAAAAGAAATATTGTTTTAGTACTTTTGTTTCATTGCTGTAATGGACTTGACTTTTTAGAAAAAGCAAAGTCCACTGCAATGTCCTGGGTGAAATTGGGTGGTGCCTCTGCTTATTAATTGCCTTTTTCCTTCTCTCTCTTTTTAATGTTCCAAAAGCATTAGTCTCAATATTACAAATAATAAATATATGGTGGAGAAAAGATTCAACGAATCATGGTTACTCATTAGGAACTTTGCCTTTTATGTCGGCTTCTCATTACTGTAAGTTGTGCAACCAATTTTTTTTGGTATATACCCCGTTGTAATTTGGAAGCAGTGTCACTGGACCCACTGTTTTCGAAAATCTTTCTTGGATAGATTTGTAAATTTGTTGCTCTGTTATAAAAATTTTGATATGATCCTATTGGTCATAACTTATATTTGGCGGGTACCGTTTGCTTGTGTGCACTGCCTTGGACATGGAGATTTTATTTTTACCAGTAGCTTTTTTATGATTGCATCATATAAGCTTACTGAACTTGGTTATTGTAATGAAGATACACTGCTGTTGGTGTCTACTAATTATAGGCAAATATAGGCTTTTGCATAAATTTTGTGTAAAAAATCAACAATAATTTAGTGATGGAATAGCGACAATAATTCCGTCGCAATTTTTTTTATAAATCTCGCTAGATTTAGCAACGGAATTTCAATTCGGTTGCTAAATAATGCAACGAAAAAGGATTTCGGTTGCTAAAAATAGCAACGAAAATTGAAATCCGTTGCTAAATTTAGCAACGGAAAATAAATTCCGTTGCTAAAAATACCAACTGTCAAAATTGCAACCAAATGTTCCGTTGCTATTTTTCATTGCTAATTTTTTTTAGCAACGGAAATTCAACAAATTTAGTTGCTAATTTCCGTTGCTATTTGTTAATTTTCTTGTAGTGTACCTTCAGAATTTGATAATTTTTCATACACCTCGAAATGTTAAAAATGGCAATTAGATAATCATAGCAAGTAGAGAACAAAACCAAATAACAGAGAAATAGAAAGAGAACATACCAAAGAAGGAATAGGCAGCAGAAGAAGAGGTTGAAGATAAGAGAAAAAACAAGTGAAGGTAAATGAAAATTAAGAGATCATAAACCACACATAAACACCTATGCCATTACCTCTTTTGTTCCTCACCACCCCAATAATCCTCGAAATGAAAAATCCCTTAGTTTTCTTAAAGATCTCACCCTAGTTTTAGACCAAAATTAATCGATTAATGATTATATGATTCAAGTGTTGTTTTAGCTGAATATATTTATCAAGAGTCAAACCTATACCAATTTTTTTTTTATCTTTGATCTACTATAGAATCTAGGGTTCGTTATAGCAATTAAAAGCGAAAAAAAATAGAGAAAAATTTATAGAAAGGGTGAAATTAGCGGCATATTGGGGAAGTAGAGAGAGGGAAAAATTCGAAAAGAGGTTTCTTTTATAGGTTTTGATTGAAGAGGATGATATATATAGGGAGAGAGGAAGAGAAAGAGATGAGGGATATGAAAGAATGAATAGGCAAGCTATAGTATAGTGAGAAAAGTATTATAAAGTTGAAGGATTCTGAGTAGTGAAAGGCTCAAGAAAGATATTGTAAGCATCCTCGAAAGCATCTTCAAAACTAGCTCCCAAAGAAGAGCCACCGACGATAGAGAGGAAAGGGAGAGAGAAAAGGCAAGGACGAGGGAGAGGGCAAGATGAGGGAGGAAGAAGCAAGATGGTGAGCTAGGGAGAGAAAGAGGGGGAGGAAAAAATGAATAGGGAAAAGCTGCAAAGAGAACAATTTATAATTAGGGCAAAAATGAAAATAGCAATGGAATGTTTTTTTCATTGCTATTTTATAACGGAAATTTAATTCCATTGCTAATTTAGCAAAGAAAAATAATTCCTTTGCTAAATAACTAACATTAAAGCAATTCGATTTCAAAATAGCAAAGAAAATTTTTTTCGTTGCTAAAATAGTAACGAACATTACATTTCGTTGCTAAATTAGCAACATAATTTGCTTTCCGTTATTAATTTTCATTCCAAATTTTTTTTCCATCTACTGACACCTTATTTAGCAATAATATAAACATTCTTTTGTCACTTTTCATTGCTATATTTTGGCCTTAAAAATTCCCTCCATTTTTAGTGACGAAAGATAACAAATTTTATTTCCGTTGCTAAATCTAAAAACTGTAACCAAATTTAGCAACAGAATTAAATTTTTGCTGCTAAATAGCAACAGAATTAAATTTTTGCTGCTAAATAGCAACAAAATTTATTTTGTTACTATTTTGACATTTTCTTATAATGTAGTAAAGCAAGGTCTTCTGTAACTTAAAAGAGAAATCATCATCCTGGTTGAGTTTGGAATGAAGAGAAAGGTTTTCTTAAACTTTTGAAAAGTGGGTCAAAAGCCATTGTTCGAATGAAACAACAAAAATATAGTGCTTCAGGTTACACAAGATGAAGTCAAACCCTTTGTGCTGAAGAAGATATGGTTAGAAGGGGTAGCTAGTTCTCACCAGCAATGGTTAAAAGGATTTAATAAGTTAAATAATGTTGATGAGCTGAAGAGAGTTCCATAGCAAGGAAAAATAAAATAAAATAAAATAAATCAACAAAAAAGAAAAAACATAGGCAGCCTTGCTAAAATTGGGCACCTCGCTAGGGCAAAAACTGAAAAAAGGCATCCTGGAAAAAAATTAGAGGGTTGAGAGATAATATCCAATCAAGAAAACCTATAAGGATTGATTGGTAGTAGGAGTCGGATGCACACAAAGTGTCACCCCCTAAGGTTGAATGGAACTTGTGTTTTTGCATTACATGTCTGGGTATGATTGTTGTTATTGCTATATGATCCATATAAATAGGAACACATGCATAAACTAGGTATGAGCATATGATTAACATTAAAAAAGAAAACTTATTGCATACATAAAGGCATGTGTTGAGGCCAACTTCTCAAGTAGTAAAGCAATACCTCATGTGTCAGATACTTCTTCTGATGTCCGTATCATCCTTATCAAGACACTATGTCAATGGTTATATACTATAGAGGAGAACCATATCTTAGTGTCCAAAAACTTGTTCTTGATGAATGTCATAAATGGAATCCAATGTGGGTCGGTAAAGATAAAGTTATGTCACTTAAACTAGAGGAAGTAGAAATGCTTTTGTGATGTTTCTGAGGACTAAGGATTAGGCTCAAATAACCTCTCCTTTGGTAGTCAACCCATAACTTAAGAGATAAGAAAGAGTCTTAGGGTTAAAAAAGTAGCCCTTTAGTGACTGCAAGTTCTTCAAGCATGGGGGAATTATTGTAAGAGGACACAATTACAAAAGGTGCAATTCTAAATGAGTAAAGTGAAAACACTAAACTGTAAGCCCTAACAGGTATTAAAGAAGATGCACAATAGATCAATCTCTTTGAGAGGCTACTGAATTGAGTGCAAAGTCCAATGCAAGATTCCTTTCTAGCTTTTTAAATATAGTATATGCAGTCTATTGAGGAAGAGTTTATCTTTGATAGGAGAGGCAAAAAGATATATTGCGGGTCAATTACATCGATGGTCACTAAAGTTTGTCAGTTGTAATGATATGGTCACCTAACATCGATTTGTATCGAAAAAATTACTAAATTTTTATTTTGTAATGGAAAAGTCATTTAAATCGGAATATTGAAAATCAAACACCGGTATAATAAGTCCATGTCAGCAAAAAGTGACATGTCACCATCCTACTCACTGCTTATGTGGCACAACATTAAAAAAATTACAATCACTATTTACCTTTTAACCTCTCCCACCCCTTTTCTCTCCTCGCCCCCACTATCAATTTCCAACCTCTCGATCTATAGTTTTATGTTCTCTATCCCTCTTCTCGCCCCATCTTCGATCTCCAGCCTCTTTGATCTCTCCCTATCTCTCTCTTTTCAGTCTGGATCCGATCCGGATTTGGTCTAACTTTGATTCCATTTTTGTGTTTGTTACTCTCTGTTTGGAATGTCTTTCTCTTTTTCATTTTTTATTATCTTTAAAATGGTATAAAATCCCAACTTTAAGAAAATTCCTAAAAAATAAAAAAGTGGAAACTTTTGAAGCTTTAAATGCAGCACATTATCTTTGTCTGATTGTTGAAGATGGTCCATTCTGTTCGAAGAAGTGAAGGCACTAAACCCCCATAATATGGTATTTAATATTTTAAAGTTTAATATTTAAGTTAAAATTTTATGTTTGATATCAATATTTTATCCAATGTCGGTAGGTTTTATTTGTAATTTCCTTTGTGTTGGTGTATTTGAGTGCTTGCTTTGCTGTTGTGTGAACCAGATCCAAGTACATGCTTAAATTAAGTGGCCTTTTTTTATAGAGGGGAAGTAAAGATAGATCTTAAATTTAAAAATTTTTAGAAAACTGGAATCAATATCTACTATTGTAGTGTTCCATTGAAAACTTAACTTGGTATTTTAATTTTATCATAGTACATCGGTCTTAAATCCGAAGCCCAATTGAAAGTAGTAACTATTTATGCTGTAGGTCATTCAAAATAGTGAAAATTTTTTGTTGGCATCTCATAAACAGAAATAAAATAAAAGCTAACTTGGTCAAAGTATATTCTCTTTTTATGGTTCTTTGTTTTTTTGATTGATGAGGTTCATTTCATGTTAAATTTTTTTTTTCATTTTAGTTTGTTTAGTTATTTTTTTATTAGATGATAATCAATTCATTGCATGTGAACAAAAGAGTTGGAAAAGAATATTTTATAGTGGTTTTACACTATAAGGGGGTGTTGTGTATGGATGGATATTATAATGGATATTATGGTGGTGAAGTTTGCTATTTTGATTGTTTTGATATCCATTCGGTTAGTCTTAGTTTATTTGATAAATGGATGCAAACATTACATGCTAATGGATATGTGAGGTACTACTATAAGCCTTCTGCACATATTTATAGGGGCTTATTGAGGCTTTTGGATAGGGATGGTGATCTAATTGAGATGTATCAATCTGTTGGCAAGAAAAATACATAAATAGATGTATATGTCAATCATTTCTCTGAGAATATGTTAGCTGATTTGGAGAAGAATTGTACTCCTTATAGGAGCTATTTAATTATGACTGGGCCAGTAAGTGATGAGCAGGTTGATACTAGAATTAAAGTTGATGAAGGGGCATTAAGTGAACATAATGTTGAGACTAAAATTAAAGGCTATAAAGCTGCGGTGAGTGATAAGTAGGTTGAGCCTGAATATGTCATATTTAATGATCCTGATTGTAACATTTCGGCTGATGATTATGACATTGAAGAAGCAGTAAATTCGCAAAAAGATGACATTAAAAAGGGTAGGCCAGTTTGTTCCATTTGTTGTAGGAAACTAAGACTCAACCAACACTGTCAATTATTGTTTTGAATGCATCCAATGAACCCTTAAAGAAGAGAAAATTGAAAACAATTAAACCTAAGCAAATGAAGAAGGGTAGGGTTATTCCATCATGGTACAAAGGACAAAGTTCAACTGATCATCAAAATTCTGTACATGAAGACACTTCAACATGAAGAATCAAATTTCATGATGCTTTACTGTACTTGGAAGTTTTTTTTCGTTTGACTTGATCTGTTATAAATGTGTTACACAGCCATGTTTATGAACTTGAGCTATTGCTTTTTGAGATTCATCTTGTGTTAAAAATACATAATGTTAATTGATGTAGCTACTGATTTTTGAGATGCTTCCAAATTATGCAGTTGTGTTTGAAATTGTAGTGCAGATGTTTGTTAAATATGGTTTGCATTTAACATTGTCATCAATGAATTACTTCTATTTACTAGTTTGAAATTATTGTATATTTACTTTGTTCATTTTGTATATAACTTATTTAAAATTTGTAAAATTTCTTTACACAATTGTTGACTCAAGCATACCGGATGACAATTTTTAAGTCATCACACATACCTGATAACAATAGCCAAGGAAAATTCAAATAATAACTAAGTAACTACATTACTAAAAGTCATTTTTCTGAATTATAAACTGCTAATGTTACATATAATAATCATCATAATTTCTATTTTTCTAGAAACTACATCCAATAAGAAGGTTTTTGACTTGTTATCTTATTCTAGCAAGATTAAAATTGAGATTTAAACTAGAGTTTTTATTCATTGTAATTTATAAGGGTTTTCTCTGTTATAGGAAAATAGAGGATGTCGGTTTTTTAGATGGCATGATGCGCCATTACAAAATATGGGTTTTCATTCATTGTAATTTATATTGATTTTCTTTGTTACAGGAAAATTCTCTGATTTAAAATTTTTTATTATTAAAAAATTCAATAACAAATAATTAAAATGAATAGTATACATTGTATACCCTTGCTCCAATATCTTCAACTAATTAATGGAGCAAGGGTATACATTATACACATCAGTTAATAATAAGGATTAAAATTAACTGATGCGAAGTTGAATTTAGCCCCATTAAAATTGACTAATGTGTACAATGTATATTCTTGCTCCATTAATTAGTTAAAGATATTGGAGCAAGAGTATACAATGCCTACTATTCCTTTTAATTATTTGATATTGATTTTTTTTAATAATAAAAATTTTTTTATTAGAGATTTTTTTAAATGTGAGCTAGTATAACAGTAATACATTTTCTTAAAGAGTTGTAAGTACTCTTAGAAATGTAAATTTTTACCTAAACTTGGATTAAAATTTTTAACGGTAATTAAATGCATAATAATTGGCAAATAATTAAAAGGAATAGTATACATTGTATATCCTTACTCTAATTAATATCTTCAACTAATTAATGGAGTAAGGATATACATTGTACACATCAGTTAATAAGGATTAAAATTAACTGATGCAGAGTTGGATTTAGTCCTATTAAAATTGATTGATGTGTATAATGTATACCCTTGCTCCATTAATTAGTTGAAGATATTGGACCAAAAGTATACAGTGTTTACTATTCCTTTTAATTATTTGTTATTGAATTTTTTAATAATAAAAAATTTTTGATCGAAGATTTTTTTTAAATGTGAGTTAGTGTAATAGTAATATGTTTTCTTGAAGAGTTGTAGTACTCTTTGAAATATGAATTTCTACCTAAACTTTAATTAAAATTTTTGACAGTAATTAAATACATAATAATTGGCAAATAATTAAAAGGAATAGTATACATTGTATACCATTACTACAATATCTTCAACTAATTGATGGAGAAAGGGTATATATTGTACACATCAATTAATAAGGATTAAAATTAACTGATGCGAAATAGTATACATTATGAAATGTTGCTAGACATTAACAAAAGATCATAAGTTACAAGATGTTCTAGGCAGTCAATGTGAGTACTTCCAAATTACAAAATATTGTTCATGGAAGTATAATCGTTAAGTTAACCACAAAATGTTGCTCTAAAAAGAAATAACTGAAGTATTACAAAATGAAAAAAGAAAAACTTCAAATGAGAGCACAACATCATAAAATTTCGATCTTCATGGTGGAGAGTCTTCATGAGCAAATTTTTGATGTTGAGTTGATCTTTGACCTTTATACCTTAACTTATCATTTTTGGGAAACCATAAATTTCACCTATTATTAATGCCCCAGTTTCTGCAAGCTTTTTTAAATTGATCAAAATTTTGAAACTTCATTCCATGAAGTAAAACATGCTTATCCATATGTTTCTCTTCATCAAATTTAGGATATTTAACCCTCCTTTCTCATCACTAGCAACTCCTGAATCCAATTCTTCTAAGTCATAGTATTGAGATTCATCTTCGGAATCTACCTGACCTATGTGAATTTAAGTTGTATTTTGGCTGCTTGCATTGCCAATTAGCCTACCCTTCTTATTATAATCTATTTGTGAATTTATAGCTTTTTGAAATTCATTATCATCAGCTAGAATGTTATATTCGGGATCATTAAACATGATATTTTTAGGCTCAACCTGCTTATCACTTACTGCATCTTCATCAAATTTAATTTCAAGCTCATCATTCTCCTTTCTTAATGCCCCTTCATCAACTTTAATTTCAGTATCAACCTAATACTCACTCAGATAGTTCCTATAAGGAGTAAAATTCCCCTTCAAATCTAATAACATATCCTTAGAGAAATGGTTGACATATACATCTATTTCTCTATTTCTTTTGCCAACAGTTAAACACATCTCAAATAGATCATTGTCCCAATCTAAAGGCTTCAATGAGCCCCTAACAACATGTCTAGTATGCTTATAATAGTAATTCACATATCCACCGTCATGCAATATTTGCATCCATTTATCAAATAAACTAAGTCTAACCGAATGGATATCACACTAGTCAAAAAAGCAAAATTCACTACCATGATACCCATCATACACATAACTCCCTTATAGTGTAAAATCACTGTAAAGTATGTACCTTTAGTATCTATGTTCAAAATAGCAAACTCAGGTAATGCAACAGTATGTTCTACTGGATACACCAATGCAACAGTGAGGTTCACACAACACCAAACCAAATAAGCAAATAAACCAAAACAAGCATTATGTATATCACAGCAAGAAAACAAATGCACCAACGATTCCCAAACCAATAAAAATAAGAAAAAATATAATAAAAAATGAAATTAAAAATAAAACCATTTGTCAGTCCTTAAACTATTTATATCAAACAAAAAATTATCATTTAAATAATAAAATTTAAAACATTAAATACCATATTGTGGTGGTCCCGTGTTTTCACATCTTCTAATAGGGTGGACCATCTGCAACCACCAGACAGATACAATAAGGTGCTTTTAATTTTTTGAAGTTGTGCTTTTATTTCCATAAAATTTAAAAACATAACTGCTGAGAGAATAAACAAACATAAAAGCTTCAAAAGTTACTGCTTTTTTATTTTTGGAGTTTGGTTCACATAAATTTAAGTGAAAAGTTAAACGAAAAATCCTCACTTCAACTCCCAACTCTATATTTATACCATTTCAAACATAATAAAAAAAATGAGAGAGAGAAAGACTTACCAAACAGAGAGTATCAATGAAAAAAAGATCAAAATAAAATAGATCCAATAAAGAGAGTGAAGAGAAAGGGACCAAGAACTAAAAAAGGGTAGATCGAAATTAAAGTGAGACACCATTTGAATCGAAGAGAGAGATGGGGAGAGATCGACAACTTTTTCAGATTTGAGATAGAAATAGCGAGAGGCAAGATCGAGACAGTGGAGATTGAGATGGATGGCGATGGGAAAGAGGGGGAGAAGAGAGAGATGGGGTGGGAAAGTGGGTTGAGTTAAAAAAATATGATGGTAAATTTTTATTTTTATGTTTCCATATAGGCAGCGACTCATCTGATGATGTGTCACTTTTTGCTGATGTATCTTGATGCTATGCATGTTTTACATGCTTCGATGGTCTGATTTTCATAATTTCGATCTAACTAATTTTTATGTTACTAAATAATAGTTAAGTGATTTTTTTATTACAAATTGAAGTTAAGTGAATGTTACAATTAATAAACTTTAGTGACCATCGGTGAAATCAACTCGATAGATTGCCAACCCTAAAAGTAATAAGAAAGCTATGAAAGATGGCAAGGTAGAAAAAACTAAAGAAAAAACACCTAAAGCAAGCTTTCCTAAATCCCATTTGAAAATAAACTTCTGAAAGGGATTTCTTAGAAAGATAGTAGCATACCACATGATGAATACTCTTTTCGGAGGCAGGTTAAATTTTGAGATAGTGACAGCAATGCCTTGCATGCTTTAATAAAGTCAAAGGCAATTTTTATCCTTTTTGATGATGAAAATTACTCAAAGCCATTATGTGAAGCTTGTATTTATGGGTTAAAAGCGTTATTAGATTAGAGGCAAGGATGGTAAAAGTGACTAAACATTCATCACTAGTAGTTACCAGGCACATGGTAAATGTTCCATCAGAAAGAAGTACCTACTATCTTACAAAAGCTTGGAAAGATGGAGTAACCAGTTTGGCTTCTAGATTTTATGCTCAGGGATAAGAATTTGTTAGCATGCACTTTGATAACCTTGATTGCTATGTAAAACATTCTAGCAGGGGTGATCATGAAGCCAAAATTAATGATGGGTCAAACATATGGTTTTTTGAAGCCATACATGTGATCTATATTCACACTGTTGATGAGAGATCAAATTGCTACAACACTTAGCCATGCTCAAGAAAAAAATAACATCTATAGAGGAATTTTTAGAAAAGTTCAGGAAATATCCATAAGCTCCTTGCATAATCAATCAGTATGGATGGGGTTCTAAGCAGAGTGAGTAAGAAGCCATACAACTTACATGAACGATCTGGCATTTTATACATTAGAAAGTTCTTTTGGCTTCCCATAGATATATACTGTTTAGATCCAAGGAAAAAATATAATAAGGAAGTATACTTGATAGCTTTAAAAGGTCTAGAGTTCTATACTGCCATCATAGGGTGTGTAAAGGTCGAATCCTTCAAGCAATTAGGTCCTAAAAAATGGCTAGGTTTATTGAAATGGAGTTCGACATTTAGGCATGGAATCCTTTGACTGTGCCTTATTCCATGTAAGAAATGAAAAGATACTTGACACCATAGGTCTTCCCTTAGCTAAAAGAGTAATCAAAGCATAAGAAGATGCCCTATGGAAAGGTGCAAACCTTTGAGGTTTGGGTTGAGAGGTCACCATGTGCATTATGGGGTTGTAAAACAAGTAGTGATACTTTAACTTAAATTCTCCTTAGTATGTGGAGCTAAAGCAAGTTTGTTCACATAAGTTGAACTTCAGTTCTTAAATAGGAATCAAATAAAACACAGAGTCAGATTAAACTTTAAGCACTTTAACTAGGTTGCTTTGGCTAATTATAGGGTTGGTCACCTATATCTTGTGTCAAATGCAACAGTAGGGTCATGTTCCTAAAGTTTTTATATGTCGAACTTGGCAAGTGGCTCTATCTAAAGGGAATGATAGCCTAACACAATATAGTCAACAAAAATTGACCTTTAAAGGATATATATTTCTTACTATAACTTATGTTCAACGAGTTACAATTTAGAATATAGCCTTGCATAGCTTGCATAAGAGTAGACATCCAAATTGGCCATTTAGAGTGGTAAATAGGAATTTAAAATGGAAATAGGGTTAGTCTATTATGAATGCCTTTTGATCATACCAAACCAATGATAACTACTGGTTAGGTTTTCTAAGATTAATGTTAAATATCAGATAGAATAGATTAGCAAAATAACGTTGTCATAAAAGGTGAATGGATCAATTAAGGGTCCCCAAGACATAGATCCCTTAGGAAGAAAAGATTGCCTTAAGATATCAGTTTGGAAACTACTGATGGAAGTTTCCTTGTACTTAAGTTACTTCCTTTAGAAATTTTACACATAACTTAAAATGCAAGCCATAGTTTTAAGGGCAGAAAGGGTATTCTGGGTTACAACAGATCCTTCAGGCAGGGGGTATAGCTTTTAAGTGAAAGTAAAGGATTATAGGCCCAGTATGGCACAACATCCAATGGGATGACTGTTAATGTAAGCCCTAGCCCCAATACATTGTTATAAAACATTTAATTTAATAAATGAGGCATTTGTTTTATCTATTGTATTCTTGTGCATATCAATTGATAGAACTATCCAAGAATCTTGTTTCAATTTAATTTATCATGTGTGAGGCACATGGTTGTAAGACCTTGAAATGATAGAGACTTCATTCTAAATATCCCTAGTCAGTCATTGTTATGGGAATAACAAATGAATTAAGACTAGTATGCTCTCTCTAATAAGATGAGTTCTGTCTTACGGATCATAAGGATAAGAGTGTCAATCAAAGATCATAGATACATGTTTAGAACATGTTATTTGGATATGATCCGTTCATGAGAACACTACATGGTACAAGTCATAAGTGTTTCTCATGTGTAAGTTTTGCATCGGAGTTCTTAGACCTAAAATCTTTATGAAAATCTTTATGAATTACTATATACTTTAACATACACCTAACGTACTCGTAACAAGGTGACAAGTATGGGTATGCTTGGGTATGCATTGTTTCATGTTAGAAAGCATGAGAGAAGTGAAGGGATTACCCCTCTCAATAAGAGAGAAAATATCATCGGCCACTTGATCAGTGAATTGAGAAGTGTATGGCCATACCGAGATGAAATAATGAGTAATTATTATTTATCTGAGAGTTTAGTGTCACTGGAATATCAAGAAAGGAATTAATATATATATATGAGGATGACTAATTTCATACCTTATATTAATTCTGATATTTAAGGATAAGGGACTATGCGAAATTGCATTAGGTCACTAATGCCATTTGCATTTTTATTTAATTTGGAATGCTATAATATCTTGCTAGAGAATATATATAGCCTTTGAATTAATTTATTAATTCATTGCCAATATTAAATGGACCTATAGGATCGCACACAAAGCATTGGACTTAAAATATTTAAATAGAAGATTGGGCATTAATTTGGGTTTTTAATTAAAGTCTAATTAATGTATGTAATGGGTATTAAAATTTCTATTGGACCTTGGTCCATGAGAGAGATAAATTCAGCCCACAAGGATTAATTTCAATTAATTAATTATCTTGAATTAATTAAGTTAATTGAGTATTAAAGCCTAATAGCATTTGAATCAAAATAAAACACTTAAATAGGAGAGAGATTGGTCAAAATTCAAAGAGAAATTCAATGTGAATTTCGGCACATGCATATATCCTAATTAAGTAATGATTTTGATTAATTGTCTTATATTTATTTCAAATTAATTTGAATTTAAAATTTAAAAGAGTTTGAATTAATATATGTCACTTGATTTTAGGAAGTGATGGAGGCTGAATTTACTATCTTTAGGTAGTAAATTTTGGAATTAACACTTACCAAAATAAATGATATATATTTGTGAACAAAAGAAATAAAACCCTAGGTGTGATTTTCTCTCTCACACACTCTTGGCCGAAATACACAAGGGGAAAGGATTATTTCTTGTTCTCTTGTGTTCTTGGGCAGTAATAGCAACCTAAGGAAGAATAAGATCAGATCTTATAGCTTCAATCCATTACCATTGCAAATTATTTACACATAAAGCTAGCACTCTTAATTTTAAGCCTTCATTACAATTATGTGTGTGAACATAGAGAGGGGTGGCATAAAGGCTGTTTCTTTGGCATTGGTAATCAAGATCTGAAGAATATAAGTTCATACTATATGCTGGTCATCATCAAAGTCAAGATTTAATGTGCATCTAAGATTGTAAGTTTTAAAACCCTAAAATTGCATGTTTTTTATTCTTGTTATGGATTGCCATGGTATGTATGATCAATTTTATTATTTTTCCGCTGCGTGATCATCATGTATATGCCATGTTATATTCCATCAATGACCACATCACAATTCATAAGGAAATGAATTTTATTTTGCCAGGAGTGCAACAATGATAGATTGGTTATCTTAAAAGTAAAATAAGAGGGCTAAGACAGAAGGCAAGGTAGAAAAAAACTAAGGAATATAATTAGACAAAGCTTGCTTAAAGGTCAGGACTTTTGTGGAAGACACACACGGATCATTAGCCAGCTTGTATCCGAGATAAAATCCCTTAACCACCTATGGTGTAGGCCATGCATTTCAGACACACATTCTTGCATTTCTACATTCCACGCATGTATTCTTGCATTTTTGCATGCGTTCTTTTATTTTTTGCATTTAAGTATACCTTATTTTAACACGAGTATTCTGACGCTTATAATTTCTTGTATAATTTTGTACACATATATTCCCTTTTGCATGCATTTTGTAAATGTTCATATACAATTTAGTGCATGCTTCTTCGCACCTAATTTCTTATGCACACACGATCTTTTGTATATGTTGTTGTTGTACATATAACCTTTTAGGTAATGGAAAGCTGGAGTATATATCTTTGTCCTAATTTGACAAGAGGCAATGCTCCTAGGCTATTAAGTGTGCACATTAATTCTAAGACTTAGAGATTCCAGTATTTCTTGTGTTAATACAATGATCATTGTAGCGCCATCCTTTTACCAATTTTAGGGAGTATTCTTATAACTTATGCCTGGAGCTTAATTTATCTTGATCTTAATATAATTATTTTAATTTAAAGATTCAGAGATTAGCGCCTCCCTGATGAATTGAAGATGGCTGTGATATTGTCCTTTTTTCGAATATAATTCAAGGATCATCGTCTCCCTAATGCATTCAGGATGACCACCATGGTGTTATCTTTTTCCCAAATATAGAAAGTATTCTTGTTAAAATAATTTATGTCTTAAGCTTAATTTATCTTGCTAAGCAATGTCTAAAGTTTTGACATAATTGCTTTTTTTAATTCAGTTTCAATTCGAAATTTTACTTCATCCTAGTAATTCTTAACTGTGAATGAGTTTGGCCTCACTCTTAAAAGTTTTTGCTTTATTCAAATATGAGCCGAATAGGAGATAGTCATGCTTTTTCTCCATCTATTAAATTACATAAAAATCTTGATTATACCATACGATTTCTAAATCTTGAGCATCTCGGGCCAATTATAAAAATAAGGAAAAATTATTTACAATCGAAAGGATTGGGTAAAACTCATTAAAAGCAGAATAACCTTTCTGGTTACTTGTTAAAGCAATCCTGGGATGAGACAGAATCTAGAAAATAATTTAGGCAGCCCTTCTTTGTATAGCCCTTTAAATGAGTCTTCCTACCTATATTTTTATAGCCATTTGCTAGCCCATTGAGCTTTTATTTTCAAGCATGATGAATGCATGCTTTCTTTATTATTACACACATCGAACGACCCCTTAACCTAAAATGATTTTGGATTCCCCTTAGGAAGACAACCATTGTGAAAAGACCAATTCCATATTTTGAGAATAGGCATAATGAATTTCTACCAATCCTTAGTGTAAATTTCGTTTATGGGAAATTTTGTTTATCTAAAAAAATAAATCTAAAAAAGGAAAAAAGAAATGAAAAAGTAAGGAAAAAATGAAAAATCAGAAAAATAAATAAAGAAAAGAAAGAAAAGGGAAATAGGAAACCCTTGAAGTCAATATCACAACAGCGGGAATAAAAAAATGAAAAGGAAAGGGAGACCTTGAGTTATTACCCTTTAAACAACTTTCAATGAATTGAAAATCACTAGAGCCAAGTTCAAGGATGTTTTGATTAATTGAAAATCATCAAAAGCCAAAGTCAAAAATGCTTCGATAGTGGACAAATGGGTAGAGAATAATCCTCCCACTAATTATGAAAATATAGTGGTCATTTCCCTTCAGCAACTTGATATTTCTTTGATAGCCATTCAACCAAGCCTAACGTTACAACCAATGTAAGACTTTCTAATTCTAGATTCGATTGCATCCAACTTAGCAGAGATGACCTTCTAGAAAGGTTTAGTACGTAAGAAAAGACATATGGTTTTTTTGAGCTTAAAGTGGGAAGCCATGAATGCATTTATGCATTCAAGTTGAATCTTGTTCCCAAATTTGCATCTAGAATTTGCTTTTCAAAAGACAATTATAATTTGGCCTTTAACACATGCATATAAAAATTGCTTGGTATGAATTATGCTTATGTATTGGTTTGGTAGGCCTTGGTATTAACATGTCTATTCTCATATTCCCTCGTTAAGGATAACCCTTTAATTTCTCTTATTTAGATTGAACTAGTTCAGAATGTGGTCTATTCAACTTATTCGAGAATGAGTAAAACTCAAGTTTAAAGTATTTAATGAGTCACAATTACTTTAAATTTTAAATGCTTCTTAGTAGGTCACTTTTTATACACATCACACGTATGGCATTCATCGCACACAACTTGAATATGTATTTGCACGCACACACATGAATTTTGCACACATCACACTTACTCTGTAACGGTCTCAATACCGGATTAGCCGTGAACAATATTTTCAGATGGTAAATAGTATTTTTCGGGCCGAAAAGTACACCCAAAAATTAAAAATATTTTATTACACCATCGAAAAGTATTGGTCATGGTGAGTCCGAAGTTAAAATTTGAAGTGAAATCGAGGTCAAATGGGCCTCGAAAAGTCAAAAATATGAAAAAGGTAGCGAGTCAATTTTCCTAATAAGGAAGGTGATTTGATTTTATGTAATTTTTAAAAATAGTAAATGAACTCCGAATATTGCCAAATTTTTGCAGGTCTTCATGAATTTTTTTATGTAGAATATTTTGATAACGAGAATTGAATTTTTCTATGACACCGACAGTTATCGAATCGGACTAATAAATTTAAAATGAACTAATAACAAACTCTGATTGAGCCAAAAATTTATATCCTACCTATTTTTGATATGAAAAAAATTATGAAATCAATTTTAAAATGAATAGGAGTTTCGAAAGTGAGAGAAAAAGCTTCGAAGGCTAAAATGGTAAAATTATGGATAAATATATAAATATATATATAAATAAAGAAAAAGAAAGGAAAGTCGGTTGGTTTTGGCCAAAACATAGTGGCCACCAACTGAGTAAAAGAAAAGTAAAGAAAGAAAAAAAAACAAATAAGCAGTGCAGTAGGCAATGACCAAAAAGAAAAAAGAAAGAAAAAGAAAAGAAAAGAAGAGAAAAAGAAAGGGAAGGAGGGACCGGCAACCGCCGGCCACACCCTCCGCTGGCCACCACCACGACGGCGATGAGTGGCATGCCATCTCCCTCTCACCGGCATCCGATCCTGGGGTGGTGCTTTGATCGTCCGATTTCTCTCATTTTTCTTTTCGATTGATTTTTCTCATTTTCTCGGAGATCTACTGCAGTAATGGTGATTTTATTACCACCGACTGACTCCCAGCAGTGAGGAGAGTCTTTCGATATACTCCATTGCCCCTCAAATGCTGGTGATTGATCGATCAAAAATGGGTTTGGCGGGTTACTTAAGTGTAGATTACGGTCAACCATGACAACATTTGAGCGTGTGACCACAAGAAAAGGAATCAGGGGATCCCAATCTACAAGATGGCAATGTTGGATTGTCACCGGCGAGCCTCTAACGATTGGTCCGGTGAGCAAATTATTAAGCAAATCGAAAATTCAAACATTAAGGTATGTGACTACGAAATCTTTTAATTTTTCCTTAATTTGTTGAGTTTTCCTTTAAATATATTAAGGAAAATATTGAATTATTGATTAAAATTGAAATTAATGTTATGATTGTTCAATTAAATTTTAATTAAGCCTAATATAGTATATAAATTGAGTTAAGGAAATTTATTAAGAAATTTCCTTTATGAATCAAAAATTCCCTTTTTTAACGAAATGAATTATTGTGTTGTAAATTAATGAAATTAAGTCCTAATGTGATAGAAGATGAAATAATATATATATATCCATAAATTGTTATGAAATTTATAGAAAATTATATGACTATTTTGGAATATTTATTGAATAATGTAATTGATAATATAGAGAATTTTTGTTGATTGTGTTATATAATGATAGTAAGCATAAAATAAATTGTCCATAAATTTTTAATGAAATTTATAGAAATTTAGAGAATTGTTAAGTGTATGTATATACCATATATGATGAATTATATTAAAATAATTCATAAAATAAGCAAAGATGATAATAATCGAAAAACTTTGATCACATAAATTTTTATGAAATTTATGTGATATATGGATTAATTTATAAAATAAATATGGAATATGCTTAATTGAAATATTGAATTATTGAGAAATAATCCAATAAAAAATTAAAAGTTGGTAAATTATAATTCACTACGATATAAAAGTACTGAAAAAGAATTGAATGACAAAATGTACTGATATGAAAAAGGAATTATAAAAGTTAAAAATCTCTGCAAATTTTCATTGAAAACTGATTATGGTGAATTATTGTAAAATAATTCACAAAAAGTGATTGAAAAGAAACAAAGATAAAGTGATTGGAAGTCAATGATTTGAATAGTCAGAGTTTTGAAAAGAATGATCGATAAATTATACAGATTCAAAGAAAAAAAATTACAACTGTCTATACTTGAAAAGTATTTTAAAAGTTATGTCAAAAGATTAAAAAAAAAGTAACTGAACAGTCAAAAGAACTAAAACGAGTGCGATTGACAAAAATATATTGTTTAAGAAAAAAAAAATTAAAATGCTCTGAAAGTCTGAAATGTATTCTGAAAATAATTGATTGATTTTGCCCTTAGCAATAGTCAGGCAGTAATAGTCTTACACATGATATAAATGGCTAGCCATAAGAATACCTTATACTACAGTACAAGTCATGGCGACTTGTTTTGCTATGGACTGGATCTCTAATCACCATGGCATTCTCTATCTCTATTCTCTGCACTATGAGAAATGATCTTAGGGATCATTTCTCTCTCTGTTGTGGTCCTGTGGGGTCCACGTCCTGCATATCCTATCTGAGAGTCCTATCATATTGCATTAGGGGCATATTGGAAAGAATGAATTAGAATTTGTAAAAGTAAACCGAATGTAAAAGTTTTGAATAAATGAACTTACTTGAATGAATTAAAAAGTTCTAGGGTAAAAATGTAAGTTTTTCCAAAAATTGAAATTTATAAGCAAAGGTGAAAAGAGATTATTTTACAAGGTGAAATAGTAATTTAATGATTAAATAGCCCAAAAATATGCTTCTGTAAAAGAAAAGTGGTCAGTTCATAATTAAAAATTATGAATTACAATAATAATATGTTATATAAAAAGTTTCAATAAAGCATGATCTGAATTTTGGTAAGCCAAAAGTTAGCTGAAGATAAAAATAAGTAAATGAACGACAATTCTGAAATTAAAAATTAAAAAAAAAAGTACTATGTTTTCTATAAGTAGGTGAAAGAACCTTTTATAAAAAAAAGGAAGAAATTAAAGACTCATTTGCAAAGTATTCCTAAATAAGTACATCGCTTTGCATTAAAGGTTAAAAAAACTTTGATAATTGAAATTTTGATAAATAGTTCAAAAAGTTTGAGTAAAATAAAAGAATAATTAGCGATATTGAAATTTTGCTATTAGAAGGAAAAATGTTACAAGAAATGAAGAAATAGTGAAAACTAAAGACACGAGTACCAATGTAACTCGTTAAAGGGTATGATAACTTTATCGATGTGATTAAAAATATAAGATAAAGTTAAGTAAAAGTAAAAGCTAAAGTAAAATTAAGGATTGCAGTGATAAATGTTAATTTGTAATTGAAGTATAAAAGAATGTACTGTCAAGTAAATTGAAAAGTAAAGAATCAATGTAAAAAGATTTCCAAAATGTTGGTAAACAATGAAAATAGTATTGTAGAAATTAAAGGCAATTTCTTATAAGATATAAATAAATATTTGCATAATATACGTAATTATGCTTTAATTGGGAAATTCTTGGATTAGTAGTTACCACTAAGCATATCTAGTGCTCAGCACGTAGTATTTACTACGTGCAGGTACTGAAGTATTGTTGGAGCTCTTTACACGGAGAAGCAAAATTCGAAGATGAAGAAAAATTAGTTGCAATTTTATTGCTAGTATTTGTGGCATGTATATACTTAGATAGTGAAAGTAAAGAATTGAACTGTATTCAAGTTAGCTTTTGTTAAATGATAAATATTGTTATGTCTGTTGATGGATAAGTGTTAGTAAGTTATATGAAATGACTATCATGGATATGTGTTTGACTATGTAAAATCTATATTGCTATCTAATATGATTTGTTGTGCCTCCAAGAGGCTGTATGGATTGTTTGAATTTTTTCGGAGGCTAGTAAATTATAGCCGTTATGCTGTCGAAATTTCGTAAATTGAATAGTAATATTAAATTATATCAAAGTTGTTTGGCAGTGATTGAAGTTTGAAAAAAATTAAAATTTATCATTTACCACTTTATTTTGTATCAAAAAATACTGTTCTGATAAGGGTGTTACATTTAGTGGTATCAGAGCAAAGATTTAAGTGGTTCTAAGATAGGAGTGGGATAAGGTTAAGTGATAGGTTTATCTGTATATACATGCCAAATATAAGAGATAAGTATTAGGAATCTAACGTGTACTTACTCCCCTCTTTGTTTGAAAAGTGAAAAGTTGACATTTGACTGAGACTGTCAGATGTAAAGACAATGATTCTGTGCATTAAAGATGATAGAGAGTGAGAATGAAAGTATTGCTATTTGAGATCTTATAGAGGTCCGAGTAAAAAAATGAAGTGTTGACTGAAACTGAATGTAAATGTGAGAGTTTAAGTGTATGTAGATGAGAAACAATCCAAAGAAGGACAAAATAAAGAGTATGCCAGACAGTTAAAAAGGAATTACATATTGGGTTCAGATAAATGGTACAGAACACAAAGATACCTTGACTAGATTGTCATGATTTAAAAACGTCATTGAGCAAATTGATAAAAAGTTAAGGTTGTTTAAGATGCTCTATATACCTGTTAGTGATTCTTTTATAGATGTGGGGATTTGATTGCACATTACATAATAATGGGATGGGTTATAACATTTGCATCATATGAGAATACATGATAGTATTCTATTGCATACATGGAATCATACATTCATTGCATAGCATTTCATCTTGTTTGACAACATCTGATCTGCATCATACTATGTGTATAGGCCCCACTTGATAGGATAAAACTGATAAGGGATATGATGAGCATAGAGACGACTTGAGAATGAGATGAGAAATAGTGTACTCAAGATTATTTTCTGTATCTGATGTAGCCCTTATAAGTTATTGGCCGTGTCATTTAGATTTGCTAACGCACCGACCCTTTGTGATTTGATAAGAAAGAGTTTTTCACCTTTACTTAGATCCATTTAAGTGGATTTAAGTAATCACCATCTAGTATGTTCTAAGATACAGAAAGAATATGATAAGTATTTGAGAATTATTCTGCAAGTATTGAAAGAAAAGCAACTATCTGTTTAGTTTAATGAATGTAACCTTTGGTTAAATGTGGAATTCCTAGATTTAGCCAGGTACTATAGAAAAGTTAATGAAGTGGCTGAAACCCTCAACAGAGGAATCCGTATGTGATAAGGTGAATACACTTAAATGAATATGTATAACTGAATAATGAGTAAGAATGATTAATGATAATATTTTCGATTCTTCGAGCCGTGAATGTCAAATTAAGGTTGGCTCCTGATGATGCATGATTAGCTAAATGTTAAGTGAAATTGATATTGTATGTCAGGTAAAAAAATCAGAAAGAGAATGTTTGTGTGATAGTCATTATGAATAAATTGAAAGATTCCACTGAAGCCCACTGAGACAGTAATACTTTGCATCCTGAAAATCATCAGATGTACCGAGATTACAAGCTTGGTATTGAAAGTCGGGTTAAAAAGTGTAAGGGGATAGATATTGTAAGTGAATGATGTGTTAGCAAATGAATGCGAAGCATTATATTCCTTCTGGAATTGCTTCGATGTATAATGATATCTGATTCAAAATGGGATAATGTGATCAGGGATTCTGTTACTGGATTGTCTTTGCTTTAAAGAGAAAAGCTATTATACAAGAGACTAGCGATAATCTCAACATTAGCACAGTGATCCACCTTTGTACTGATGGTCAGACGAAGTGGATAATTTAGATAATAAAAGAATGATTGTAAAAAGTACTTGATCTTAGTAGAGTTTGTATGTGACAAGAATATCAAGTTCAAGAGCAATCTGACTCTTATTGAGGCATTGTCAGAAATAAAATATCAAGTCCTTTATGTTGGACTTAATTAAGTGTAAGGAAGTCAGCAAGAGTTAATTTGATTTGAAATATGAAAGAAAACTGCACACAGAGTTATATGACCTGTGGAAAGAGACTGATAAAGATTAGCAAAGATGCTTCGAAACCATTGAATGAAAAAAAAGTTTCGATAAAGATAATTATATAGTATCCTCTACTCTTCGATATAAGTAAATTTCGAGGACGAAATTTCTTTTAGCAAGGGAGAATTGTAACGGTCTCAACACCGGGTTAGCCATGAACAGTATTTTCCGACAGTAAATAGTATTTTTTGAGCCGAAAAGTACACCCGAAAATCAAAAATATTTTATTGTACCATCGAAAAGAATTGGTCATGGTGAGTTCGAAGTTAAAATTTGAAGTGAAACCGAGGTCAAATGGGCCTCGAAAAGTCAAAAATATGAAAAATGTAGCGAGTTAATTTTTTTGATAGGAAAGGTGATTTGATTTTATGTAATTTTTTAAAATAGTAAATGAACTCCGAATATTGCCAATTTTTTGCATGTCTTTATGAATTTTTTTATATAGAATATTTTGGTAACGAGAATTGAATTTTTCTATGACACCGACAATTGTCGAATCAGACTGATAAATTTAAAATGGACTGATAACAGACTCCGATGTTAGTGTAAGCCCTAGTCCCAATGCATTGTAACAAAACACTTGAAATTAATAAAATGAGGCATTTGTTTTATCTTTTGTATTCCTGTGCATGTCAATTGATAAAACTATCCAAGAATGTCGTTTCGGTTTAAGTTATCATGTGTGAGGCACATGGTTGTAAGACCTTGAAACAAATGAGACTTCATTCTAAACATCCATAGTCAGTCATTGTTATGGGAATAACAATGAATTAAGACTAGTATGCTCTCTCTGATATTATGAGTTCTGTCTTACGGATCATTAGGACAAGAGTGTCAATCAGAGATCATAGATACATGTTAAAGAACATGGTATCTGGATACGATCCGCTCATGAGAACACTACATGGTACAAGTCATAAGTGTTTCTCATATGTAAGTTTTGTATCGGAGTTCTTAGACCTAAAATCTCTAAGAAACTCTTTATGAATTACTGTGTACTTTGACATACACCTAACATGCTCGTAACAGAGTGACAAGTACGGGTATGATTGGGTATGCATTGATTCATGTTAGAGAGCATGAGAGAAGTGAAGGGATTACCCCTCTTAATAAGAGAGAAGTGTAAGGGACTATACAAAATTGCATTAGGTCACTAAATGCCATATGCATTTTCATTTAATTTGAAATGCTATAATATCTTGTTAGAGAATATATATAGCCTTTGAATTAATTTATTAATTCATTGCCAACATTAAATGGACCTATAGGATCACACACAAAGCATTAGGCTTAAAATATTTAAATAATGTATTGGGCATTAATTTGGACTTTTAATTAAAGTCAAATTAATGTGTGTAATGGATTATAAAATTGCTATTGGACCTTGGTCCATGAGAGAGAGAAATTCAGCCCATAAGGTTTAATTTCAATTAATTAAATGTCTTGCATTAATTTAATTAATTGAGTATTAAAGTCTAAAAGACTTATGATCAAATTAAATCACTTTATTAGGAATATTAGTGGCCGAAATTCCTAGAGAAAAATTAAAGGAATTTCGGCACATGCTTAATATTTATTAAGTGATTTAGTTGATTAATATGTCTTATGTTTTATTTCAAATTTGAATTTTAAATTCAAAGGAGTTTGATTCAAAATATATTACTTATTTTTAGGAAGTGATTGAGGTTGAATTAATTATCTTGAGGTAGTAAATTCAGATCAAACACTTGCCAAAAAGATAATGATATATAAAGAAATAAAACCCTAGGAGACTTAAGAGTGGTGTTTGGCGTGAACCCTAGTTCTTCTAGGTTTTGGCGTGAACTCCTCTCTCTCTCTCTCTTAATTCTTTTGATCCAATTTTCACAAGGAGAAAGGATTGTTCTTCATTCTCTTGTGTTCTTGGGTAGTAATAGCAATCTAAGAGAAGTATAAAATCAAATTTTTTAGCTTCAAACTATAGCCATTACACAATACCTTAAAAGAGAGCTAGCAATCTCGATTTTAAGCCGGCGGTGCAATTGTGTGTTTGAGAATAGAGGGAGTGGCATAAAAGGCTATTCCTTGGTATTGGTGATCGAGATCTAAGGCGGACAAAGTCATCTTAGTTGCTGGTCATCACCAAATTCAAGATTTAAAAGGCATCAAAAGTTGTAAGTTTCAAAAACCCTAAAATTGCATGTTTCGATTCTTGTCATGGTATTGTTTGGCATGTATGATCGTTTTTGTCATTTTTCCGCTGCATGATTGCCATGTTCATACCATGTCATATTCCATCAGTGGTATCAGAGCCTAAACATGCTTATTTTAGTGCTTTAGATGCATGAAAAAATTAATTAAAATCGTCATTATGAAAACATGCAAATCTGAAATTTTCTGTTTTGAGTTTTTTGCATTGATTTGGTGTAAAAACGATTTTAATTGATTAGATATGTATTATAATTAATATGAAATGTTAATATACTGTCCTAAGATGTTCTAGGAGGTTTTAATGGTCGGATTTAATTAATAATACCTGATGGTACATGTTAATATTAAAACTAGATGCATTTGGCATGTTAATTGTAAGTTTAACAACTAGTTTTTAAATATTAAATGTAAAAACGTTTTTGGAATATTTGTAAGTGATTTTTAAAGATTAAATATCAGGTCTTGACATGTTTTAAATTTGGTTTTAATTCTGGTCCATGACAATTTAATTGATTAATTTTAAAATCACTTAAAACTATGTCTAGTTTGTGTTTGTTACATGTTTAATCAATATTGTTTGTTTTGTTTTGATTAAAATGGTAAAAACACATTTAGATTAAAATGGTACAGAATATTAAATCAATATTTATGACCTTATTTAATTTATTAAGTGACTCATAAAATTGTTTTAAGTATTTGTGCATTTTTTTTTGTGGCATCACATAAGCATTAAACAACTAGTTTTGTTGTTTGTTTGTTTTATATGCATGTCGTGTACCATATATATATGTTCTTCATGATTTTGTGTTTTAATTCATGTTGGTACATTTTGTATTTATTTTTAATGTTTATGGGCTTTATGACATAAAATTAAAAATGGAAAAATTGGAAATTATACTAGAGTTGATTTATGAAACAAATCTAACTAGTTTGTGTTTTGGGCTTTTAAGAGAACTTATTCAATAAGAGGATTTAGTCCATTGGGCTTCGGCCCAGGCCCATCACGGGGTCATCTCTTAAAGGTTCAAGTACACAATTTTCATTAATGGGCTTGGCTATATTAAATAAAATTGGACTTTGTTTTATCCATGAATGTTATGTATATTTATTTGGTAGTTTGGTGTGATGAATGGATATGCATGGTGCATTCATGGGCCCTGGGTTTTTGTAATTAAATATGGCCTATGAGCCATTATATTTTATTATAAAAGTTTCATTTATTTCTTAGAATATAATTTATTTGAAGACTTTGTAAATCAAGACGAAGCCCACCGGAGTGGAGAAGCCCAACTCAAAGATTCTTATGTAATAGTATAGAATCTTAGTTGTAGGTTTTTGGGCCCATGTTTGTCATGCTTTACTTTATGCAATTATTTATATATGCATGCTATGTATGGATGACAAAGCGTATGCCATGTAAGCCGTAATAAAATGAATCCCTAAAATAGTAAGTCACAAAGTTGCCTTCCTAATTCGAAACATGTCAATGCATCGATCATCGGTCACGTAGACTAGGAGTCCTAGATGCACCCGATTATCTTTGTGAGGCATGGGTTGTGGATGTAGGTTGGACTTAACATGGAAAGGGATGCCCGGAGCTAGGTAACTAATAAATGGGTTTGTGCTATAACATCTTAAGATGTTAGCCCATTTGATCCAAGAGTCATGTACGAGACATGATTGGAGTTCTCCTACCTAAGTAACTTAACTTATTAGGTGTACAAGCTCAGCTTAACTAATAAATTGTTGTGAAAAGTGGATCTTGGCCCACATTAAATCACTAACGCGAATTATTTAAAGGGATATTAATTCGGTTTGTGGGATCATAAATAAGACCTCATTTAATCTTGCTAAATTTTATTGTAGATTGAAAATGGCATCTTCAAACAACAATTTCTCATTGCGATCGGTCCTTGAAAAGGACAAATTGAATGGCTCCAATTTCATAGACTAGTCTCTAAACTTAAGGATAGTTCTTAAGCAAGAGAAAAAGTCGTATGTTTTGGATGCACCCTTGCCTGAAGAACCTGCTAGGAACGCCTCTGCGGTTCAAAAGGAAACTTTTGAGACCAAGAAGAACGACTCCAATGATGTGACCTGTCTGATGCTGGCCACTATGGTGCCTGACTTGTAAAAACAATTTATGGACCAAGAGGCTTATGCGATCATGGTGCACCTCAAGGAGATGTTCCAAGAGCAAGCTCGTCACGAGAGGTTCGTGACAACAAAGGCCTTAATTTCTTGTAAGATAGCTGCGGGTACTCCTGTTAGTACCAATGTACTCAAGATGAAAGGGTATCTTAATACTCTTGAGAAGCTTGAGGTACAAGTGCCAAAGGAATTGGCCACTGACTTGATCTTAGGATCATTGACTGATGATTATGATCCATTCGTGATGAATTATAACATGCATGCAATGAACAAGTCAGTCACTGAGCTCCATAGGATGCTTAAGAATGCTGAAGAGAACATTCGAAAGACCAATCCCGTATTGATGGTTCAAGGGGGTATTAAAAAGGGACCCGCTAAGGAAAAGGGAAAGGGAAAGGCAAAACCCAAAAATGACCTGACTCGGTTCAAGTCAAGTGGGAGTGCACCTCAGGCCCAATCCAAGCCCAAGGCGCAGAAGCTCAAAGAGAGTGAGAGCACTTGGTTCCATTAAAACAAGATAGGGCATTGGAGGAAGAATTGCGCTCTCTTCAAGGAAGAACAAAAGAAGAATGGAGCCAAGGCATCCAGTTCTGGTATTTTTGTTGTTGAAATTAACCTTTCTATATATTTCTACCACTTGGGTATTGGATACCGGTTGTAGTTCTCACATTTGTTCAAATGTGCAGGGGCTAAGAAATAGGCAGTTACTTGGGAAGAATGAAGTGGACCTCCGTGTGGGAAATGGAGCACGAGTTGCTGCCATGGAGCTAGGCGACTATCACCTCACTTTACCTTTCGGACTTTGTATTGTTTTGAATAATTGTTATTATGTGCCTGCTATGAGCAGAAACATTATTTCAGTTTCATGTTTGGATAATGATGAATTTGATTTTGTTATTAAAAATGGCAATGCTCATATTCGTCGCCAAGGCATTTCTTATGGCAATGCCATGTTGCAAAATGGCCTTTATATCCTTGATCTACAAAACAAAGATTCCATATACAACATTAATACGAAGAGGGTTAAGTCAAACGAATTGAACCCTACTTACTTCTGGCATTGTCGTTTAGGACATGCAAACGAAAAATGCATTTCAAGACTCCACAAAACTGGAGTGCTTAGGTCATTCGACTTAGAGTCTTATGACACATGCGAGCCATGTTTGCATGGAAAAATGACAAAGAGTCTTTTTAATAAAAAAGGTGAGAGGACTAATGGCTTATTGGAACTAATACATATCGATGTATGTGGACCTTTAAGTACACATGCTAGAGGTGGTTTTAGCTACTTCGTGACATTCACAGATGACTTCAGTAGATATAGCTATGTCTATCTAATGAAGTACAAGTCTAAAACTTTTGAGAAATTCAAAGAGTTTAAGAACGAAGTAGAAAACCAAATTGGCAAAAGTATAAAAGTCATTCGATCAGATCGAGGCGGTGAATACTTAAGCCAAGAGTTTGACAGTCATCTAAAGGAGTGTGGTATTATTTCACAGCTCACTCCTCCTGGAACACCTCAATGGAATGATGTGTCTGAAAGGAGAAATCGAACTCTGTTAGACATGGTTCGATCTATGATGAGTCAAGCTAATCTTCCTATCTCTTTTTGGGGTTATGCATTAGAAACTGTTGCATTTCTATTGAACCGTACTCCAACTAAAGCAGTTGAGAAGACACCATATGAGGTATGGACTGGGAAAGAACCCAATATGTCTTTTCTCAGGATTTGGGGCTGTGAAGCACATGTTAAGAAATTAACATCTGACAAACTAGAGTCCAAATCCAGTGTCTGCTTATTTGTGGGTTATCCTAAAGAAACAAAGGGATACTACTTTTACTCACAAGCCGAGAACAAAGTATTTGTTACTCGCAAGGCTGTTTTCTTGGAAAAGGAGTTCCTTCCCAAGAAAAACAGTGGGAGTAAAGTAGAACTTGGAGAAATTCAAGCGCCACAAACTCCAATAGAGGATGAGTTGGAAATGGAATCAAGTTCACAACCAGTTGTGGAATAAGAACCCATTACACAAGAAGATGAGCCTTGTGTGTACAAGAAGGTTAGTGGGAGCATAGTAGTATTTTTGGTCCTATATGTATATGACATCCTTCTCATTGGGAATGACATTCCAATATTGCAAAAGGTTAAGCAATGGTTGGGAAAATATTTCTCAATGAAAGACTTAGGTGAAGCCGAGACAATACTTGGTATTCGAATCTATAGAGATAGATCGAATCGGCTTTTGGGACTAAGTCAAGAAAAGTACATAGACAAAGTACTAAAGCAGTTTAGTATGGGAGACTCAAAGAAAGGGTACATACCTTTGGCTTTGGGAGTTCCTTTGACTAAAGAACAGTGCCCTAAAACCAAAGAGGAAAGGGACAATATGAGTAGAATTCCATATGCATCTGCTATTGGATCTATCATGTACGCTATGTTATGTATTAGGTTGGATGTTGCTCATGCACTAAGTATAACCAGTAGGTTTCAGCAAGACCTTGGTGAGAAGCACTGGTCTGCTGTAAAGGAGATTCTGAAGTACCTGCGACTAAGGATCACTTCTTGGTGTATGGTGGTCAAGAAGAGCTCATCATACAAGGTTATGCCGATGCTACTTTTTTAGACCAGCACTCAGGACTCAAGATCGCAATATGGTTTTGTTTTTAACGGTGGAGCTGTTAGCTGGAAAAGCTTGCAGCAAAAGACCGTTGCCGACTCAACTACATAATCTGAGTATATTGCAGCAAGTAATGCTGCAAAAGAGGTTGTTTGGATTAAAAATTTCATTTTTGGATTAGGAGTGGTCCCAAGAATCCTAGATCCATTAGAAATTTTCTGTGACAATAAAGAGGCCATCGCATAGGCTAAGGAGCCCCGGTCACACCAAAAATCCAAACACATGCTCAGGAGGTACCACCTGATCAGAGAAATCATTGATCATGGGGACGTCAAGGTTAGCAAGATAGCAAGTGAAGACAATGTAGCAGATCCTTTGACGAAATAGTTGCGTCTAAATCTGCACGAAGCTCATTTGAGAGCGTTCGGTCTTAGGGCTATGCCCAATTGGGACTAGTGCTAGTGGGAGATTGTTAGTGTAAGCCCTAGCCCCAATGCATTGTAACAAAACACTTGAAATTAATAAAATGAGGCATTTGTTTTATCTTTTATATTCCTGTGCATGTCAATTGATAAAACTATCTAAGAATGTCATTTCGGTTTAAGTTATCATGTGTGTGGCACATGGTTGTAAGACCTTGAAACAAATGAGACTTCATTCTAAACATCCCTAGTCAGTCATTGTTATGGGAATAACAATGAATTAAGACTAGTATGCTCTCTCTGATATTATGAGTTCTGTCTTACGGATCATTAGAATAAGAGTGTCAATCAGAGATCATAGATACATGTTAAAGAACATGGTATCTGGATACGATCCGCTCATGAGAACACTACATGGTACAAGTCATAAGTGTTTCTCATATGCAAGTTTTGTATCGGAGTTCTTAGACCTAAAATCTCTATGAAACTCTTTATAAATTACTGTGTACTTTGACATACACCTAACGTGCTCGTAACAGAGTGACAAGTATGGGTATGATTGGGTATGCATTGATTCATGTTAGAGAGCGTGAGAGAAGTGAAGGGATTACCCCTTTTAATAAGAGAGAAAATATTATCGGCCACTTGATCAGTGAGCTGAGAAGTGTATGGCCATACCGAGATGAAATAATGAGTAATCATTATTTATCTGAGAGTTCAGTGTCACTGTGATATCAAGAAAGGAATTAATATATATAAGGATGACTAGTTTCATGCCTTATATTAATTCTAATATTTATGGGTAAGGGACTATATAAAATTGCATTAGGTCACTAAATGCCATATGCATTTTCATTTAATTTGGAATGCTATAATATCTTGCTAGAGAATATGTATAGCCTTTGAATTAATTTATTAATTCATTGCCAACATTAAATGGACCTATAGGATCGCACACAAAGCATTGGGCTTAAAATATTTAAATAATGTATTGGGCATTAATTTGGGCTTTTAATTAAAGTCAAATTAATGTGTGTAATGGGTTATAAAATTGCTATTGGACCTTGGTCCATAAGAGAGAGAAATTCAGCCCATAAGGTTTAATTTTAATTAATTAAATGTCTTGCATTAATTTAATTAATTGAGTATTAAAGCCTAAAAGACTTATGATCAAATTAAATCACTTTATTAGGAATATTAGTGGCCGAAATTCCTAGAGAAAAATTAAAGGAATTTCGGCACATGCTTAATATTGATTAAGTGATTTAGTTGATTAATATGTCTTCTGTTTTATTTCAAATTTGAATTTTAAATTCAAAGGAGTTTAATTCAAAATATATTACTTATTTTTAGGAAGTGATTGAGGTTGAATTAATTATCTTGAGGTAGTAAATTCATATCAAATACTTGCCAAAAAGATAATGATATATAAAGAAATAAAACCCTAGGAGACTTAAGAGTGGTGTTTGGCGTGAACCCTAGTTCTTCTAGGTTTTGGCGTGAACTCCTCTCTCTCTCTCTCTTAATTCTTTTGATCCAATTTTCACAAGGAGAAAGGATTGTTCCTCATTCTCTTGTGTTCTTGGGTAGTAATAGCAATCTAAGAGAAGTACAAAATCAAATTTTGTAGCTTCAAACTATAGCCATTACACAATACCTTAAAAGAGAGCTAGCAATCTCGATTTTAAGCCAGCGGTGCAATTGTGTGTGTGAGAATAGAAGGAGTGGCATAAAAGGCTGTTCCTTGGCATTGGTGATCGAGATCTAAGGCGGACAAAGTCATCTTAGTTGCTGGTCATCACCAAATTCAAGATTTAAAAGGCATCAAATGTTGTAAGTTTCAAAAACCCTAAAATTGCATGTTTTGATTCTTGTCATGGAATTGTTTGGCATGTATGATCGTTTTTGTCACTTTTTCGCTGCGTGATTGCCATGTTCATACCATGTCATATTCGATCATCCGATTGAGCCGAAAATTTATATCCTAACTATTTTTGATATGATAAAAATTATAAAATCAATTTTAAAATGAATAGGAGTTTCGAAAGTGAGAGAAAAAGCTTCGAAGGCTAAAATGGTAAAATTATGGATAAATATATAAATATAAATAAATAAATAAATAAATAAATAAATAAAAAGAAAAAGAAAAAGAAAGGAAATTCAGTTGGTTTTGGCCAAAACATAGTGGCCACCAACTGAGTAAAAGAAAAGTAAAGAAAGAAATAAAAAAAAGCAAATAGGCAGTGCAGTGGGCGATGACCCAAAAGAAAAAAAGAAAGAAAAAGAAAATAAAAGAAAAGAAAAAGAAAGGGAAGGAGGGACTGGCAACCGCCGGTCGCACCCTCTACCGGCCACCATCGCGATGGCGACGAGCGGTATGCCGTCTCCCTCTCACCAACGTCCGATCCTGGGTTGGTGCTCCGATCGTCCGATTTCTTTCTTTTTTCTTTTCGATCAATTTTTCTCATTTTTTCGGCGATCCACAGCGACGACGGTGATTCTATTACCACCGACCGACTCCTAACAGTGAGGCGAGTCTTTCGATATACTCCATCGCCCCTCAAATACCGACAATTGATCGATCAAAAATGGGTTTGGCAGGTTACTTAAGTATAGATTCCGACCAACCATGACAACATTTGAGCGCGTGACCACTAGAAAAAGATTCAGGGGATCCCGATCTACAAGATGGTAATGTTGGATTGTCACTAGCGGGATTTTGGTGAGCCTCTGGCGATGCTCCAGCGACTGGTTCGGTGAGCAAATTATTAAGCAAATCGAAGCGAATTCGTCCTTTAAGGTATGTGACTGTGAAATATTATAATTTTCTTTTAATTTGTTGATTTTTACTTTAAATATATTAAGGAAAATATTGAATTATTGATTAAAATTGAAATTAATGTTATGATTGTTCAATTAAATTTTAATTAAGCCTAATATAGTGTATAAATTGAGTTAAGAAAATTTATTAAGAAATTTTCTTTATGAATCAAAAATTTCCTTTTTAAAGAAATGAATTATTGTGTTGTAAATTAATGAAATTACGTCCTAATGTGATAGAAGGTGAAATAATATATATATCCATAAATTGTTATGGAATTTATTGAAATTTATATGACTATTTTGGAACATTTATTGAATAATGTAATTGATAAAATAGAAAATTTTTGTTGATTGTGTTATATAATGATAATAAGCATAAAATAAATTGTCCATAATTTTTTAATGAAATTTATGGAAATTTAGAGAATTGTTAAGTGTATGTATATACCGTATATGATGAATTATATTAAAATAATTCATAAAATAAGCAAAGATGATAATAATCGAAGAACTTTGTTCACATAAATTTTTATGAAATTTATGTGATATATGGATTAATTTATAAAATAAATATGGAATATGCTTAATTGAAATATTGAATTATTGAGAAATAATTCAATAAACAGTTAAAAGTTGGTAAATTATAATTCACTATGATATAAAAGTACTGAAAAAGAATTGAATGACAAAATGTACTAATCTGAAAAAGAAATTATGAAAGTTAAAAATTTTTGCAAAGTTTCATTGAAAACTGCTTATGGTGAATTATTGTAAAACAATTCATAAAAAGTGATTGAAAAGAAATAAAGATAAAGTGATTGGAAGTCAATGATTTAAATAGTCAGAGTTTTAAAAAGAATGACTGATAAATTGTACAGATTCAAAGAAAAAAATTTACAATAGTCTATACTTGAAAAGTATTTTAAAAGTTATGTCAAATGATTAAAAAAAAGTAATTGAATAGTCAAAAGCACTAAAACGAGTGCGATTAATAAAAATAAATTATTTAAGAAAAAGAAAAAAATTAAAATGCTCTGAAAGTCTGAAAAGTATTCTAAAAATAATTGATTGATGTTGCCCTTAGCAATAGTCATGTAGTAATAGTCTTGCACAGAATATAAATGGCTAGCCATAGGGACACCTTATACCGTGGTGCAAGTTATGGCGACTTGCTGTGCTATAGACTGGATCTCTAATTACCATGGCATTCTCTGTCTCTATTCTCTGCTCTGTGAGAAATGATCCCTTGGGGATCATTTCTCTCTCTGTTGTGGCCCTATGGGGTCCACGTCCCGCATGTCCTATCTGAGAGTCCTGTCATATTGCATTAAGGGCATACTGGAAAGAATGAATCAGAATTTGTAAAAGTAAACCGAATGTAAAATTTTTGAATAAAAGAACTTACTTGAATGAATTAAAAAGTTCTAGGGTAAAAATGTAAGTTTTCCCAAAAATTGAAATTTATAAATAAAGGTGAAAAGAGATTATTTTACAAGGTAAAATAGTAATTTAATGATTAAATAGCCCAAAAAATATGCTTCTGTACAAGAAAAGTGGTCAGTTCATAATTAGAAATTATGGATTACAATAATAATATGTTATATAAAAAGCTTCAATAAAGCATGATCTTAATTTTGGTAAGCCAAAAGTTAGCTGAAGATAAGCATAAGTAAATGAACAACAATTTTGTAATTAGAAATTAAAAAAAAAGTACTAAGTTTGCTATAAGTAGGTGAAAGAACCTTTTATAGAAAAAGGAAGAAATTAAAGACTCATTTGCAAAGTATTCCTAAATAAGTACATCGCTTTGTATTAAAGGTTTAAAAAAACTTTGATAATTGAAATTTTGATAAATAGTTCAAAAAGTTTGAGTAAAGTAAAAGAATAATTAGCGATATTGAAATTCTACTATTCGAAGGAAAAATGTTACAAGAAATGAAGAAATAGTGAAAACTAAAGACACGAGTACCAATGTAACTCGTTAAAGGGAATGATAACTGTATCGATGTGATTAAAAATATAAGATAAAGTTAAGTAAAAGTAAAAGCTAAAGTAAAAATAAGGAATTCAGTGATAAATGTTCATTTGTAATTGAAGTATAAAAGAACGTACTGTCAAGTAAATTGAAAAGTAAAGAATCAGTGTAAAAAGATTTCCAAAATGTTGGTAAACAATAAAAATAGTACTGCAGAAATTAAAGGCAATTTCTTATAAGATATAATTAAATGTTTGCATAATATACGTAATTATGCTTTAATTGGGAAATTCTTGGATTAGTAGTCACCATTGAGCATATCTAGTGCTCAGCACGTAGTGTTTACTGCGTGCAGGTACTAAAGTATTGTGGGAGCTCATTACACGGAGAAGCAAAATTCAAAGATGAAGAAAATTTAGTTGTAATTTTATTGCTAGTATTTGTAGCATGTATATACTTTGATAGTGAAAGTGAAGAACTGAACTGTATTCAAGTTAGTTTTTGTTAAATAATAAATATTGTTATGTCTGTCGATGGATAAGTGTTAGTAAGTGATATGAAATGACTATCATGGATATGTGTTTGACTGTGTAAAATCTATATTGCTATCTGATATGATTTGTTGTGCCTTTGAGAGGCTGTGTTGATTATTTGAATTTTTCATGAGGCTAGTAAGTTCTAGCCGTTATGCTATCAAAATTTCGTAAATTGAATAGTAATATTAAATTATATCAAAGTTGTTTGGCGGTGATTGAAGTTTGAAAAAATAATTAAAATTTACCATTTACCGCTTTATTTTGTATCGGAAAATACTGTTCTGATAAGGGTGTTACATACTCACATGAGAAATTTCTCACAAGGAAAAAATGAGAATGGACTCTGCATGCCAAAAATGGTTATAAGATAACTCTAAGCAACGAACGGTCAAACTGCGAATGAAAAATTCCATAGGAGAGATCAATTTAATTCAAACAAAAAAGAGTATTCCATGAAGCAAGGACATTTACCAAAAGACGGCCACCTCATTCAAAGATAAATCTCCATAAGGGGAATTATGCAAATTTATAAAAGGTGAGAACCATCTTCAATTGTAACAAACACACTAACATCCAACCTTTTTTTTAGGTACTAAAGTCCTCTTACAAGGCATTTGACCTATCACTTCTCCTAATTCTACATTCCAATAAGCTGGCACTAATCAAACAACTAACAAAGGGTTAATATGTTGACAAGCTAATGGTAAACCACCTGCTCCAATAAAGGGTTAATATGTCAACAAGCTGACAGTAAATCATACACTCCAACAAAGGATTAACATGTTGACAAGCTGACGATAAACCACCCATTCCAACAAAGGGTTAACACGTCAACAAGCTTACTGTAATTACCCAATCGAGGGTGAAAACTTCAACAAGCTGATGGTAACTATCCCAACTGGTCAAAAGTTAAAACGTTGATAAGTTGATGGTAACTACAAAATTGATTAAGAGTTAAAATATTGACAAACTGATGGTAATTACCCAATTGAGGGTTAAAATATCGACAAACTGATGAAAATTACTCAACTGAGAGTTAAAACATCGATAAGCTGATGGTAACTACCCTAATTGGTCGAGGGTTAATACATCGACAAGCTTGTAATTAGCTTTAGTATAGGTCTAAAAACCTAGGTTTGAATCAGTTTCCTATTTTGGAGCTAAGCAATTCAAAAAACCATTCATTCTACATCAAACTCTAATCCTAACATCGAATTAACCATAACTCATCGAGTCCCATTCCGGAACAATCTCAAAGTTGTAGAAAAATTGATAGAAAAATAGAGTAATGAAACATCCATGGCATTTAAGCAATTAAATTTGTTATCCATTCTAGATAACATGCTTAAATCATCCAAAACCATGAAATAGCATTCAATACCATGTAAAATGAATCATTAATCCCTATATATAAATCAAATCATCATAATAATAACATGGGTATGGGGATTTAAAAATCCCTTAAGCAACTAATCTACAACTCATAATCAAATACAAATAAAAAGTAAAAGAGGAAAGAAAAAACCAAAAATTTATGGTTGAGATGAGACCCACCTAAATCCAATCTCCTCTTTCTTCAAAACTTTAATACAAAGATGAAATTAAGCTAAGAAATTTGGATATAAACTCTATTAATTGTAAATCTAATCTAAATAAGATGTTTGATCTATGAAAATGTTAAAACTCTAAAAATTTAAAGAACAAACAAAAATTGAGAGAAAATAGATCTCAAATTTGTTTTCTATCTTTTTTTTTGCCAAATAGAAATTTTGCTTTTTATAATACTAAAAGGGTCACTATGGTGACTCTTTTATACCTACCATTAGATGATGGTTTCTTTTTTGGATCTGGAGAAGCCATGGCGGGAATTGATTACTGCCAACATGAGATGAACTTTAATTCACTTCTATACCGAAACATCGAGGGCTCATGGTGGCAATGAAATTGTTAAGACCATGAGGTACTCTTAAGATAGATTTTGTTCTGAATTGCCTTATGCCACGGTGATAGTGAAATGGTTGTGACTGTTACCCATATTAAAACTTTGCATTTTACCATTTTTCGAAAATTTCATGGTGGAACTAAAATGTTACCATTGTGAGGTAACTAAAATTTATGCAATTCAACATAAAATAACACCAATTGATACCTAAAATTCATAACAGCTAGAATTGAGTTGTTATTAGCAAGAGTTATTAAAAGCAAAAAACAAACATAAAGAAAACATAAAAAAACAAAGTCAGGCCAAAACCAATTTAAAACTAAGTATTGAATTGGAGTTATCAAAATACCCCACACTTAGTTGTTGCTCGACCTCGAGCAAATGAATTAACCATATTTTTGAAATTTTAATCTCTAACCTAGAATAACGGAATTTAGACAAACTAAATAGCACTCAATAAAAGATTTTTAAAGAAAAATTTAACCAAAAAGACTTAGACTAATCCATATCAATTGATTTCTTATATGTGTGTGCTAGGCCAAAATAAGTTAATCACTTTTCAAAACAAAAATTACCAGTGTATTCTGGCAATTGAGCAAAAAAAAGATATGAAAACATTTTGCATAATGGTTTCATGCTTGAAACTCAAGGTACACCACAAGCCTCTCTTTTAGCACCGAAATCACATGGGTCATCTCCACTGAACAACTCAGAACAAGAACATGATCACTACATTTTACTTTAAAGTTGTAATACAAGGATAAGGTATTGGTTCTAATAGATAGATCAAGTTCACAAGCTAAGATTAGACACATTACCCAAAATTTTCCACCTAACTTTTTAAAAACAAATAATCCTTATCCAAAAATAATAACTTCATCACTAATTTCCAAAAGAAAAATCTCATAAAATAATCAATAAGCTTAAAACATGCATGAAAAAGGGAACATGAACTTAAAATTTTCTTTTTTTTATTTGTTCATTTTCTAAATATCTACAAACTTCCTCTTAATTAAAAAATACCCCACACTTATTCTTTACAATAAATAGCTAACTAAAAATTTCTCACTTAAAAATTATTTATTTATTTTAATAATAGGTTATCAAGAATCACTTTTGTAAAAACTTAGTAACATCATGAGATTTGCAACACTTCAATTTTCAACACCCAAAATTCTAGAATTTTTATCAATTGCCAACAGTCTAACCATTCTGGCACTAAACCCTCTAACTATCTATGATGCAATAGGCAACCCAATCCTAGAGTGGCTAAATCTTAAATAAGGGAGTGTAGTCACTGAGACTAGATTAGCCTCTATTAGGGTTACCTGATGATGATAGCGTTATGTTTGGGTTGGTCAAGAAATGGCAGTGCCTTCTTCTCTTTTCTATGAGTTTTTTTCATCAAGCATGAGAAAATGTTTGAATTGGGTTTTAAAGGAAGAAATACCCCTTTTATAGGCTTCATCTTCGTATTTTTACAAAAAGGTAGGAAATAGGTTTTGGATTAGGACTTTGGCTGATTCATGAGTGATTCAGGGGCTCAGCCAGTGACTCACCCTTGACTCACGGCCCAAGGTTCCTAATCACACTCCTACCATGGCTTGTTACTGGCTGGTGATTCATGAGCTGAGTCCGTGACTCTCTAGTGAGTTAGAAACCTAGCCCATGACTCCTTCATTTTTTAATTTTAAAACTATTATGCATCCCATTGTAGATGGCTCATAAGTCATGGCATGTGACTCATCCCTCGCGATTCTAGCCCATGACTTAATATTTTCCAGCAAAACTTTTAATTCTCTTCCCACAAGGCAGAGGATTATTTATAGCCAAAAAAAATATTTTGCCTTGATCTTAATTTAACTTAATTAAGGATGGATGGGAAATTTTCGGGGGGATGATGAAAAATAATTATGATAGAAAAAAGCAAGAGAGAGAAAAGGAAGCAAAGAGTGGTTTTTTTGAAAAAAAACATTGGTTTTGAAAGGAACAAATTGGTTTTGATAGAAAAATAAGGATTTTACATAGGAGAGAAGAAGAAGAGGAAGCACGAGGAGCTATTTTTACTGGCTTTTGTTCACAACAACATTAAAGGTAATAAAAGAGGGTTATTCTTTATCAAATTGTTAAAAAACTTTTTAGTTTTATTTGAGCTTTAAGCTCGATTCTTGGCATTTTTTTCTATAAATATTTTGTGTGATTATTTCTTGTAAATATGATGTTTAATCTTAGGTATTTAGTGTTTTATGCATATTTTCTTAAATTAAGCATGATTTTGGGTTTATTTATAACTTTTGGATTGAGTTTTATATCTTGAATGGTAGCATTCTTTCTCTAGTATTCATATTTTCTCACTAGATTAACTCTTGTAAAATATGTTAATTGTCATATTTTGATCTTATTTATGCCTTATGTGGGGTTTTAATAAAGTTTGAGTGTGATTTATGTGAGTTTTAGCTTTAATAATTAATTTTAGAGATTGAGTTTTCATTCATGGCAACATTGTAGAATTACTGGTTCATTCTGGGATGACTCACAGATTGGTGTCATGGGCTTGGCCCATGACTCATCCTAAAAGTGAGCCATGATCTCTGAAAATCGCATGACTCACCCTATCTTATGAGTAAGCCTATGACTCGCTCTTCTTGGTTTCCTATGCTCTATCCTTTATTCTCTTTATATTCCATAAGGAAATCCCCTTTTTAGCTTGTTCCTTTATATACTTACATCTGTTACTTCTTGATGTGTAGTCTGCACCTTGTCTCCTTTATGCCTGAATCTTTATCCATTTTTGCTTATAAGTCTAATCACCTTACTGTTCATCTTTGATGCATGAATCTTTGTAATTGTTGGGAGGATTAACAAGAATAAGACCTAGAGGCTTGTATTCAATTATTTTCCATTTATTTAGCTTATTTCAATTATTTGAGTATCTTGGCCTGTATTATTTTTTTTATCGATCTGTAATAGTGTAGTAGAAAAGGGATTTTTGCATGAAATTTAAAGGAAATCCTATCAAACTATTTCTACTTAATTAATCGGGCTTTATTAATAAGGTGGACCAATGTCCCATTTTTTTATTCCTATCGCACTTCATAAACTTTCTAAAATTACATATGGAAAATCAACGTTTTTAAGCTAAATGAGTGCCCTAATTTATGTTTGTATACTTTTCTAATTTGATTGTCACATTTAATTAATTTATTCCTTTCTTTTAGCATATATAAAAAATGTTTTCATTCAAAACGATAAAACTAGACAATTTATTCTTGATTCTCACATACCGGGACCTTAAAAAACACCAAAACTTAAAATTAACCCTTAAAACACAAATTCAACCAATTAAACTATAATTCAACTAAATTAACTCAATCAAATACCTAAAATCACACTAAAAATATCATTTAATTCATAATTATCACTTAGTTCTATGACAAAAAGTGATGCACAATTCTTTATATTACATATTTAAGTCTCGAGATCATCCTCTGCTACATTCTCCCGAGCTTTGTATTAGCCAATATGCTCTATTATCGACTGTGGGGTTGGATAACCATCTTTTGTATGTGACAGAGGTGGTGAAGTTATAGTTAACTGGATTTTAAATGTCAGCTTTGGCATACAGTTGAGCCTATAGGTTATGGTAGCCTAAAATAAAGGCAACTGATAAGGTACCTATTAAAAATTACAATGGTCACCTTACAATGTCCTGCCGCTCCCCAAATTAATGAGCTTAATGAGAAACTAAATATTACTTTGAACTTTAAAAAAAATCATATACCTAGAAAACTATGATGACATCCATGGCCAAGGCATATGCAAAACATAAGATATCCAGTCTTCACTTGTTTCAATTAATCTAATTCATTACTAATCCACATGAAAATAGATGCATAAATCATCAATCATTTGGAAGAAAAAAATAAATATCAAGATGATGGTGGTTCACAATACATTGCTAAGAATTAAAAAAGGTGCAAAAAATATCAAGGGTTACAAAGTCAGCATGAGCTAAATTATACCATCTTGGTCTTACTTGATTTGTTGTAAAGCTACTAAGGAGATAGGGGTATGCTGCTATCTGATGCCAATTGGTCAATGATAAATATTCAATCAAAATGGAAAATTAGACTACCAAACTATTGCAGCAAGTAAAAGCTCAATTATAGGAATAATGGAAAGAAAACAGCAGAGAAAGATAAATACCTTTTATCTCATCATTTAACCCCAAAGCTCCTTTATCCTTATCATTCATTGGAGCTTTGACTGGTACAAAGAAGACAAGAAAAGGCATCAAACAAGATGCTAAAAGCATTCACTTATTAATCATAGTTGAGGAAACTCACCGTCAATAGCACCTAAATCTTCGATTCAACCATATATTCCCTCTATTTTGTTAGATTTCTTAGCCTGCAAGATTGCCCTCATAACTGAGCCCTGACTCCTCTTAGAATTAATAGTCGACCTAAGTTTTACAACCTTTTACCTAGCAGTTTGTTTTAGTCAGTGCTTCTTATTCTTTGATGCATTCCTGAAAACATTTAAGCATTCTCACTATATCCCAAGAAGTCAAAGATGTAATACAAATAATTAAAACTTCATTCTCAAAATTAAATAAATTTAAGTTCTCTAACCTTTAGTGTCTATGTCTATTTCACTTGGCCTAACAACCAAGAAAAATCCAAGCTTTTGCATGAATTTTCAGCTTTAAGCAATCATTTTAAACTTTATCCATCCATGCCTAAGAAAATACTTTCAATTTCATCTTTTTAGCCTATTAACATAAAAATTAACTAACTATTTAAAACAAAAAAAAAAACCAAAACTTTATACACACATTAAAACTTAACCAATTCTTTTGTATAAATATCAACTTTAGCCATTTAATTCAAATCTAAATCATACTTGACGGTCCATTTTGGTTAAGTCGTTAAATGACACCATCACAAAGTTTAAAAGGATTAATTTATACAACAACTATAAGCTTTTTTTCTATTTTTTTGTGTGAGGTTGCAAAAAGTGAATGCATACTTGAAAGTTTCACTAACAAAATTAATAAAATTAAAACAATTAGCTAATATTGAAAATGTCATATAACCTTAATTTATGTCAACCTACCTAATTACCCAACCATTTATTTAAAATGAACTTATAATAGCAATAAAAACTCAACTTTCACCTACATTTTTCGGTTTGTCTTCAAGTTTCTTGATCTTTTGCTTCTTATAGGCTACACACATTTGTTTTCATTTCAACCATTTTTGTAGGATTATCTTCTTAAGCTAATTTTGAAGCTTTCTTCAAAACATTTTAAAAATGATAGCTCTTTTAGCATATAGGCCTTTGCTTCATTGTTCACATCTTACTCCATAAAAGAACAAAAATCACTTAAATAAATATCAAAATAATTTATAATGAACAATAAGTCAAATTATACCCATACATCAAAATATCAAATTTCATAAGTCAAATTAAATATAGCCCTTATTATTACGATGAAATAGAACAGGGAGATAAAAAATCATTTCGTCTAATGTGAGAAAAAAAGAGCTGTAACATCAGAAGAAGTCCCTCCTGTTGTTATCAAGTAGCAATTAATTTTCATTTCATGAAATGTGAACATGTCAAATCTTGAATTCTTCCTATAATATATGCATCAACAAATGGCTATAAGAAAATAACAAACTCTAATTTTCATAAATCAATTCATATAATAATAAAATTAACTTATCATGAATTTAATGCATAAAATTACTACAAGGTTGACAAGGCTAAAAAAACTAAATTTTTTAAAATTTAATGAATACAAAAAAATAGGTAAGGTAAGAATTAGATGTTAAATAGATATATAATACAGTTTTTCATTTGTAAAGTTGATACAAAACTGCCTAAAACTATATAATATGAAAAAAGGAAACATTTTCATATTGTATTCTTTTTGGACAACTACCTTAAGCAAAATAAAACTTTATAAAGTAAGTTTTGGAACTAAAGTTACTTTTCCAATTGGAAGGCCAATTTAAATAAGATAAGCAAAAAAGAAAAAGAGTAAAGGATATGTCACATTAAAAAGGTTTGACCATATGGTGGAAAATAAAATAAATAAGGGTTAGAAAGAAGGGAAAGGAATGAAATAGCATAAATGAAATGGACAATATATATTTTGGAAAAATATTGTTACCTAATTTTTATTCAACAAATTCAATAGCAAAATGGACAGTGCTCATCATAAAATATAGTAATAAATTGGATAAATAGAAAAGCTATAGACAAATTTCACCAAAGAAAAAGTCATGAACAAAATTTTAAGCAAATCAAGGATTCAAGAAAGCTGCACATGATCTATTAATATTAACATCAAATACTGCATATTTGCATTTTATTTTGAGCAAATGTTATAATTGTTATATATATATATATATATATATATATATATATATATATATATTCCACTAAATGGCAATGTTACGATATGTATAAAAGTCAGAAACCTACCAGCTAATCCAATAAATCTTTTAGGAACTTTGCTTCTGACTTAATCTCTTGAGCCACCTGCAGCATAGGAACAAGTAAGATATAAAAGAACATTGCAAATATAGAAAACTATAAACATTGACAACACTAGTAAGGCCAATGCTATATATGTTTAAAAATGAAAGTAAGCAAAAAGAATACAAGTTTGAAATAAATGTATAATTAATGCACACCAACAAAGGTAATAAATTAATAGCCTTTAAGCAACTTTAAACTCCTAAATTACATTGATCAAAATCCTAACAACTACACACAAATAATAATAATAATAATAATAATAATAATAATAATAATAATAATAATAATAATAGTAATAGACCTTTCATGAGCATCATCTACCATTATGATATTGAGATGTTAAATTTGTGTAAAGGTTATGCCAAAGTATGCATTAATAACAAAAATAAATATAGAAAATAGAACCATTACAGCCAAAACATGAAAGCAAAGTTCAAGCAGAATAAAATCACTGAAAAGCTACTAATAGAAAAGAAGAAGACTCTTTGTTACTTTTATAAATATATAAATGTGTCTATCAATTGCTGCTATGCATCTTCTGTAGTTAATTTATAAAATGATTCAGCTTTGCTTCACTTGTGCATAATAATAAAAGCATTCCATTAGCAATTCAAGGATTGCTCAAGTCTAAGTTATATATTTTTACTTAATAGCACTCTCAAAAATCTAGTCCTTATAGTTATGACTTTACATATCAAAGAGAGCTCAAAATATTGAAAGTAAATCCAAGAAAATAGCAAAATATTTAAGAAAAAAAAGGAAAAAAAATCCCAAAATCTCAAGGGTTGTATTTCTAGTTTTGTTTGTTGTTGTTATTTAAAAAAAGCATTTCATGAAAAATTACTAAAAAAGATTAGGACATAAATAATTTGCATCTAGCTTTTAATCACATTCACATTTTTTTGTTGCCTAACATTGCTTGAAAATCAAACAGTCAAATGCAGAGTGCCATTTAGTAGATACACTTACAAATATTTAAGCTCTAAAAGTAGTTATTTAAGCTTTGGTAAAGGAAGTCACAACATGAATTAGGTTTTGCTAATTTTTATTTTATTTTAGTATGCTCAAAATTGATTAAAAAAGGATAAAATGCTTAACATCTCCCATCCAAATAGACAATCGATGGAGTCTAATCATGAAATTCAAAAAGTAAAGCTTTATAATTCCAATCACAACTCATAGTAGGAAAAATAAAGCCACTCTGAAGGTCCTTAAACATTTCTAGCTAGCCTAGGTAAAGGAAACAAGAATCACAAAGGGCTATGATGGCAACAAAAGGCAAGTTTAGTTAAAGACTTTTTAGCATCGAACCGACTTAAATTTCTAACTTCTTTTCGTATGTGAATACACTTACCCTAATTATACCAAATTAGCTTAACAAACAAATAAGCATAACAAGTTTTTTCAAAAGGAAAAAACACACAGAGAGAGAATCGATATAATAGCCTTAGATATAAGAAAATTCCTAAATAAATTGTAATCCTAAATTTCCATATAAATAGAATAGGAAAGCCTAAATAAAAAAAATATTAATAACTAAATTAATATTAGATCAAAATAATTCCCAAACTTAGTTTTCTTGATTGAATCACCATAAATTTAAAGAGCCAGGAAGGTAGACTATGTACCACACTGCTCACAGTGGAAAAAGTTATCTTAACCCCCAACTTTGTGGATCACAAGTCACAATAAAAAACTCAAGAGACAAAAGAACAAAAGCCATTACAAATAAATACAACTACAAAATGGATAAGTTTTGTAGCTAACCTACAGATCCTGCACAAATTGCCTATTTATGGTTGCTTCCACTTTCCATTATTTTAGTTTGAATTAAATCTAACTAGTTGCAACAAATAAAAAAGGCAACACAAGATGAACAAATACTTTCTTAGGATTGAGCAAGTAATCATAGAACATATTCTCTCCCCAAATCATAGCCATATTCTTATCGACGATAGAGTATGAATAGCCAAGGGTTATCCCATATTGCCTATAGAAGAGCCCATTCAAGTAGATCCTGCAGATCCCAAATGTAAAAAAAGTTTATTATTTTTTCCATTCTTATAACAAATAAGATCCTTCAAGAGAAAACCAAAATTCAAAAGAAAAAGAAAATAGATCTAGAAATAGACACATAATTAAAAATACAAATCTATTATTTGATATTTATTTATAATAAAAAAAATTGCCTACATATTGAAGATAGCTTTTTTAAACTGTAGATCTAAAATTAAAACCAAATCTAAAGTCAAGAACATAGATCTTTTAAGTAAAATCAAAGAAAAATGCAACATAACAGGAATAAATAAAAAAGATCAGCTAAAAAGAAACAAAGTAATAGCAAACAAATCAAAAATAGGGATAAATCCAAAGACACAAAGCCATTTATTGATTGCTTAATGCAATGAGATCGAAACTCACTTATTAAGGAAATCTTCATCTACAATGGCAAAAATGTCGAGGAGAGGGTTGCCTATGCCCAAGAGAATTACTTCGTACACCATTTGAAAAGGAAGAAGAATAATTAAGGCAGATTGGAGGAAAAAGCATAAGAGAGGGGGAGGCACCAACATTAAAGAGGAAAAAGAAAGAGAGAAGGCAAGGGCAAAGGAGAGGGCGAGAGAGAAGGAGAGGGAGAGGGCAAGGGTGAGGGAGGAAAGAGCAAGATAGTGAGGCAGGGAGAGAAGAAAGGGAAGGAAAAAATAAACAGGGAAAAAATTTTAGCTACAAAGGGAACAATTTATACCTAGGGCAAAAATTAAAATAACAATGGAATATTTTTTCATTGCTAAAACAGCAATAGAAAATACATTTTGTTGCTATTTTAGCATCCGAAAACACATTCCATTGATATTTTAGCAATGAAAAATTATTTCATTGCTACTTTAGGAATGAAAAGCAAATTTCGTTGTAATTTAGCAATGGAACGTGTTTCCATTGCTAAATTACCAATGGATTTTATTTCTATTAGTGATTTTCATTGCAAATTTTTTTGGTGCCATATTTAGCAACGAAAATGCAATTTCATTGCTAAATTCCATCGTAAAATTTTAACGCTAAATGTTTCCTCTATTTTTAGCAACAAAAGATAGACATTTTCCATTTCCATTGCTAAAGCTAGAAAATTACACCGATTTTAGCAACGAAATTTGATTTCTATTGATAATTAGCAATGGAATTTGATTTTCGTTGCTAATTAGTAATGAAAATAAATTTCATTGCTAATTTTTTGTTGCTATTCAAAATTTTCTTGTAGTATTTTAGTATACCTAGTTGGCTCAGTGGGCTTAGCAATGGAAAAATATGTAAATAGGTAAGATAAAAGTTATTTACAAGTGTCTGTCATAGAAAGGATGCCTAGCCATGTCTTAAACCTGCCTGGGTTGCTAAATAGTTTTAAGGGGTAATGAGGAAGGTTCTACCTATCTTAGAATTCCTTCACTCAAAAGTTCTCACACATTGGATTTTCAAATTTTTTTACAATAAAGTCTAAAGTGCAAAATGTGAATAAGAAATCAAAAGATATAAGATTAAATGAAACTAAATTGGAAAAGAATTCTTAATAACCAATAAAACTACTCTCTTGCTAATTTAAATCCTTTGAATAAACTGTTCACAAATTAAAGTTCAAAACAATTCCAATAGGAGCAAAAAGTGATTGTTAAACACACAAAATGATTTTTAAATCAAAATTTTCAAGAAAATTGACTAAAAAGGGATAAAAGAGAATTTAAAGACAACAACCTAATAATTCCTATCATACGACGAAAATACCCTTAAAAAGGGTTTCACAACCTAAATCTAAATAGGAGTAAACATGCGACAAAAGTATGATAAATAAGATCATATAATAAAACTTATAACATTTAAAATGATAAATGTATGAATTTTATACTATCAAAAAACTAAACCGAGAAAAAGAAAGCATTTTATATTATCTTTAGTGTATTTACTCGATTAGACTATTGAATGTCAGATTCATAGACTTTTCCATGTTGAAACAGTCAAAACTAGTTTAAAAAGATGAAGAACTAAATTCTAAAGGAAACCTTTTTGAACTTTTAGAAGCTTTTTATCTTTGAACTTTTAAAAATAATCAAATTAACCAACCTTTTTGAAAGTATCCGGTGAAAATGTTATATAGGAAGGGTTATATAGCCGTGCAAAATTACATGCTGGGTGTGTAAACATAAAAGTTAGCCAACTTGCCAATTTAGTTTTAAAAGATGACCTACTTTTTGCTTGCACGAGCATGTAAATAGGTTGTATGAGTGTGCAACTCTAGTACTATATAACACTTGTATGAAAAGGAAAGATTCCCTGATTGTATGGGCATGTAAGGCATTTGCACAGGTGTACAAACCCAAAAATAGAAAAAAGCTAACAATTGGCCAAACAATGATGATATTCTCATTATTTATGGGTGTGCAAGGTTTAAAAGTTGTTGAAAATGACTTTTAAGTCCCTGACCGTGAATATTTCCCATTATCCAAACTTTTGCCTCTTTCGAGAACCCGAATTAAACATAAAAACACTTAAAAATATTTTTGAAAAAAGGCTTCAAAACAGAAAAAATGTCAGAACCTTGATTCGCTATCTTTCAAAGAGCAATTTTTCTTATTAGGTAACCCTGATAAAAGCCTCCTCAGAACCCAGTGTCTATAAATACCCCTTTCCATTTTTCTATATATTTTGGCCAAAACTTAGAGGATTGTCCCTTTTGCTATTCCTCTATATATTTTCAACCAAAACATAGAGGGATATCCCTTTTGCTTTTCATCAAAGTGTGTTTCCCCAAAACTATAAAGGATAAACCCTTTGCTTTTTATCTAAATATTTTTCCCAAAACTCCAAGTGGTACCCCTTTGCTTTTTATATAAATTTTTCGCTCAAACTCCAAATGATATCCCTTTGCTTTTTCCATAATTTTTTTGCCCAAAACTTCAAAGTGTATCTTTTTGTTATTTCTCTAAATATTTTAGCCCAAGACTCAGAAAACTCTTTTCTATTCATCAAAATGTTTTAGCCGAAAACTTTAAAGGGTCCTTTTTACTTTTTGTCTAAATGTTTTGCCTAAAATTTCAAATTGTACCCTTTTGCTATTCCATTAAATATTTTACCCTAAAAGTCAGAGGGGAACTGTGATGTATATGTACCCTCTAGGATGCCCCTATTTTATCTCCTTTTAAGTAAAGAAGGAAAAGAGTGACACCAATGAGCACTTAGGTAAAACGGTTATTTTTTCTTTTGACTAGAACCCATTTTTAGTGTTGGCATGATGGATATCTCCTCTATAAATAATCAATCGATTCATAATGGTCAAGGGATTCAATGCAATTTGCTAACTCTTAAGTTTTAAAAAGGCATGAGATAGCATCTCGAGGTATTCCTATTACATTATTGGCAATCAACCATAATATATGTCTTGTTAGACACTATAAGGTAAGTAAAAAGCAGTCACCATCTAATAGAACATTGAGAAATAATGTTCCAACCTTATGAGGCCAAAATTAGAAAGTGTTTGAAACCTAATGCTTATTTATACCTTTGATTAGTGATTGGACTCTAGCAAGTGTAATGGATTAGCTAAGTAATATAGGATTTTATAATTAAGATCCATGAATATCATACCTAAGGGATTGTGATTGCAAGTAATGGAATGCTAATTATATGCTAAAGAATTCCCAATGTTTTGATTGATAAGTTGTCTAAATCTAAAACTTGATAAAAAACATTAACAGTATAAATCAAAAATAAAATAGAGATTGGTTAAGGATTAATATAACTAAAACATTGCCTAAGTTCACTCATCCTCCCCATACCCGATGTGATCGAAACTTAACTTAAGTTATACAGGTTAAATTTGGATAACCCCACCATACCCAAACATCCCATTCTAGAGCAAACTATTCTAACCATGAAATATCCCATTCCGGAGCAAGTATCGTGATTAGCTTAATCACGGGTCTAAAATCCTAGGTTTGAATCGCTTTCCCATTTTGGAGCCAAGCAATTCAAAAAAACATTTAGTATACATCAAACTCTGATCCTAATATTGCATTAACCATAACTCATCAAGTCCCATTCTAGAGCAATCTCAAAGTTATAGAAAAATATAGTAATCAAACATCCATGGCATTCAAGCAATTAAATTAGTTACCCATTCTAGATAACATGCTTAAATCATCTAAAACCATGAAATAACATTTAATACCATGTAAAATGAATCATCAATCCATATATATAAATCAAATAATCACAATAATCATATGGGTATGGGGATTTAAAGATCTCTTAAGCAACTAATCTACAACTCACAATCCATTATAAATAAAAAGTAAGAGAGGAAAGAAAAAATCCAAACATTTATGGTTGAGATGAAACCTAGCCGAATCTAATCTCCTCTTGCTTCTAAACTCAATGCAAAGATGAACTTAAGCTAATAAATTTGGATATAAACTCTATTGATTATAATTCTAATCTAAACAAGATGTTTGGTCTATGAAAATAATAAAACTCTAAAAATTTAAAGAATAGATGAAAATTAAAAGAAAATAGATCTGATATACATCTCCTCTCTTCTCTTTTTTTACCAAACAAAAATTTTTCTTTTTATAATATCAAAAAGGCACTGTGGTGACTTTTTTGTGCCTACCATAAGGTGATGGTTTCTTTTCTGGATTTGGAGAAGCCATGATGGGAATTGATTGGTTGCCACCATGAGATGAACTTCAATTCTCTTTTATACCTAAACATATAGAAAGCTTAGAAAGCATAGAAAAAGAAAATAAAACCATACTAAAACTAGTTTAAAACTAAGTACTGAATTGGAGTCATCAGAATACCCCACACTTAGCCGTTGCTCGCTCTCGAGCAAATGAATTCAATGTATTTCTAAAATTTCAAACTCTAACCTAGAATAAGGAAATTCAAACAAACTAAATAGCACTTAGTAGAAGATGTTTAACGAAAAATTTAACCAAAAATACTCAGACTAATCTATATCATTTGATTTCTTATGTGTGTGTGCTAGGCCAAAACAAGTTAATTGCTTTTCAAAATAAAAATTACCAGGGTATTCTAGCACTTGAGAAAAAATAAAAATATGCAAACATTAGAAAATAAAAATAGGTATTAAATGGAGTTCGGTGACATAATTTTAGATAAAATTGAGCTCAAATGGGACATCAAATCAGACAATGAAGTTTTTACTTGATACCAAGAAAAGGGTTGATCGAGAGTTTGACTAGAACTCTAAAAATAGCAAATGACCTTTAAAATTCATCAGACTTTCCAGTTCTACCTTAACTGAGATGTAGAATATGTTGGTGTAAAAAAATAAATTTTACGAAAACACTAAAAATGGTTGAATTGGATCGATTTGAGTGAACCAAATCGAAAATGGGCTTCGATTGAGCTAAAATTTTTTGTGAAGGCTTAATTTATTATTTTAAGAATTACGAAATTTATTTCGAGTCAATTTGAGTTTGGAAAAAGAGAGAAATAATTTAGTGTTCATAATGGGCTTGAAATGCATAAATGGGCCACATGTGGTTGAAGCACTTGGTTGGACCAAATCCAACCTAAATTAACCTATATAAATAGCCAAAAAATCTACATATCTCAAAAAATTTCATGAAGGTTCTCCATTCTCTTCTCTCTTCTTCATGGTCGAATGGCCTTTCTTTCATTTTCATGGATTTTCTTATATTTTTCTTCTTTAATCCCACTAAATCAAATAATCCAAAGTAATTTCAGCCCCTTTTTCATTGGTGATAGTCCTAAAAGCTCAATTGAGGTGGAAAAAGTGGGAGAAATATAACAAAAATAGGTTATGTATCAAAAATTGAGGTAAGAGGTTTTGGAATTTTTAATTTAGTTCAAAGCTTCTAATAGGTAAATTAGAATGTGTAGGTTATGTTTATATGGTTATATTGAATTAAGAAAGCAAGGAAATAATGGTTTCTTGCCTTCGTATATTCGGCCACTTTAGGAAAAAAATTTAAAGGAAGTTGTTTCATAGGTTTAAGGCATGGAAATAGAGGATGATGAAGTGAAGAATAAGATTTAAGATAAGTAAATATAAAATATACTATATTTCATTTAATTAGTTGAAATTTGTTTGAAATTTATATTATGTAACTAGATGAACTTAAGTAGAAATGCAAAATAATTAAAAGTAATATGTTAAAATGATGAGTTAATATGTAAAGAATGTGAATTAGTAAAGAAAACAAAGTGGAAAAGAGAGAACCTAAGTTGGTCGAATTTGGAACCTAAGTTTAACATGTGGAAATTTGATGATTTATGGCAATTCAAGCATGAAATTCATAATATAAAACACAAGAAAGATAGCTGAAGTGAATAAAGTTAAAAATAATACGTGAGCCTAAAGTTACATAATTGAACATAATGATGGAATTTAAAATAATTTGGAGATTATAAAGTGTAGTGAATATGTATCATTATATAAATGCTTAATACAATATTAGAATCACATATGGTATCCAATTGATGAAAAAAACACAAGATAAGTATATGATGCCAATATATTCGAATGGTAATAATGGTGGAAATGGTATGCTTTAGTTTTTTTTATGAGATAATACATGTTTACATAATGAATATGTAAAGGCAAGCATGATTGGGCATCATAATATCATGTACCAATTGTTACATAATGTGATTAGTATGAAAAATAAATGAAAATATGGCATAATGTAAGAAAATAAATAACCTGGTGGATAATCCAAGATCATAGATATAATGGCTAGCTATAGGGATTTATATCGTGGTAGCATTATGAGATTTGATTTGACACTGTATTTGGATCGCTGACACACACATGAATTGGAGATGCAGGGTCATAGTAAGTGATCTGGTCCTAAGGATGCGGGATAATGATAAGTAATCTGGTCCCATAAGTACATAAGAAGCATTGGAGTCCTCATCTCGCATATCCGATTTGAGAATTTTCACTAGGCACCCTTAGGGGTAAAATTTTAATTTTGCTAAAAAAATCATGGACTAAATAGCAAAATATGCATAAAAGATGTTAAACATGTGATTGAATATTAAAAAAAGATGAAAAAACAGAGTTAATCAGGTCAAAAAGGGTAGGAATATAATTGCATAAGGAAATAGGGTAAAATGTGTAATTTGCTACTAAAAGGAGACTAAATAAGTTAAATTAGTGAAAAATTGCAACCTCATAATTTTGACAAATATTATGGACTAAATTATAATTTACCATCTTATGAGTCAAAATAATGAGCAAAATAAAAAATTACCATTTAAGGTTAAATAAGTGTTAAAGAAAAAAAAGGTTTCATTTGGAGTTAAATATGACAAGTAAGGAGAAAAAAATTAAGGACCAAATGGTAATTTACCACTTAAGTAAAGAAATAAACAAAATTAAGATTAAAGTAGTCAAATTAGATAAAAAGGGGCAAAATGTAAATAATAGATAGTATGGGGGATAAAATATAATTTTCCATCCTATTAATAAATTTAGGGACCAAAAAGGAAATTTACCATCTATGTTGAATTAAAAATAAAAGAAAGTCAAAGGAGTCAAATAAAGTCAAATGTGATAAATAAAAAGTTTAAGGGCATAGTTGTAAATTTTACATTCAAGTAAAAATTATATAATGTTTAATAAGATAAGATTGAATATAAAAACTATTAAGGAAAAAAAGGATAAATTCAAAATTTAAATTAAGTCAAGTACGAAGAAATAAAAGTTCAAGAACTAAATTGTAATTTGACCTTTAAATAATAATTATATGAAAATTTATAAGAAAAGTGAGTAATGAGAAGATCAAACGGTAGGATAATAAGAGTTAAAATTGATTTAATTAGCCAAAGGTAAAATAAAAAGGGTAAAATGGTAATTTACCCTTATATAGAGGAAAGTTGGAGATGAAATTGTAAATTAAAGAATAAAAATGAAATAAAAATACAATAAAGTAAATAAGGATAAAAAGGTCAATAAGTAATAAAAATTTAGATAGAAAGAGATAAAAAGAGAAGTTGAACAAATTTAGTATATAAAGGGTAAAATCATAATTTAGTTAAATAGTTGAGGAAACAAGGGTGAACTATAATTTTGGCAAAAGAAGAAAATATAATGGTTAAAATGAAAGAAAATGAAATTAAGTAAAGGAAGTAATTAATTTTGGTAAAACAAGTAAATTTAAGGGCAAAACTGAAAGAAAATAAAATTTCATAGTAAAAACTGTTAAAAAAGAAGAATGAAGCATTAAACAGTATTTATGGAAAAAGAGACATCAAAAGAGTCAATTAAGTTAAAAAGAAGAATTTAATATTAATTTTGTAAAATACAAAGCCTATATGTCATATGGAGAAAACTAAATAAATTTTAATATTATTTTGATGGAAGTAAGGATTTTAATGAAAATATTACAAGTGTGGAAAGTCTTAAAAGCAATTAGGAAATTAAATACAGTAAAATAGTATACAATTAACAAGAAAAAAAATTATACTGATATTGAACTAAATTACATAAGATGCATGTTAGTAGAATATAATTTATGAATTATGCTGAGATCAGAATAAAGTTTAAATGAAGTGCAAAAAGTAAAATAATTAAAGAAATTAAGGAATTAAGTATATTAAAATACTATTATTCAATCAAAAAGGAAAGAGATTCACAATAACATTGAAATTAATTTACGTAAATAGTTTGCTTAGTATGGTTGAATTTATAAACTATGATGAGATCAGAATAATGTTCAAATAAAGTAAAATAAGTATATAATCAAAGTAAGTGCAAGACAAGATCAATAAGAAATTAATTAAATATAGGAGCAAAAGAATAAATTTACATTGAAAATATAGGTAATAAGATTAGACAACAAAAGGGGGTAAAAATATAAAATCATTAAGGACAAAAAGGTAATTTGAAAAAATATATATATATATATATATATGTGTGTGTGTGTGTGTGTGTGTGTGTGTGCAAATAAACAAATAAAGATAATGACAACTATGAAAATATAAATAATTGTATTTAAATGAAATTTTATGTAGTTATATCCACCACTAGGCAAAAAAGTTGCTTAACGTGTGATTGTTTGACTGCGAGTAGGGATATGTATTGAGGACGCAATGAAGGAACAAAATGGCTTGTACATGTGTTGCAGATTGGGATATAAAGATTAGATGATTTATATGATAGGTCTAGATTTGTGATTGTGAATGTATTATGTTGTTTAGATTACAAAATAGTAATGAATCTACTCATATATATATATATATATATATATATATATATATATATATATATGTATGTATGTATTTTAAACATGTGTGTATGAAATTTTATGACGGTGTCATGATGATGAGATGAAAATTTTTAGAAGTGCTATGTTTGCTATTGGTGTTTTGGAGGTGGAGGTTACCTTTTAGAAGTGTCAATTTGCTATTTGCAAGTTTGGGCAAGATGATTCATAAGCTGTTATGCTGCCAAAATTTATACTGAGTGAATTGTAATCAAGTGACGCCATTAATAATAGTAAATAGTACATGGAGATCATGAATGAACTAAGGGTGTTACATTTAGTGGCATCAAATCAAGGTTTAGATGATCCTAAGATTGAAGCGAACACGTTAGAAAGGATAAATGTTTACGTCGATACAGGTACATACCATAAAGGAAAAAGTGAACTCAATATTGGGACTTACCTATCCTTTTTAAGTACATTGAGTGATAGTTATAACTTCTTGTTATAGGCGAATGAGTGAAAAAGCAAGTGGTATTGAGAGAGGGTCCCAGCCAGTCTAGTAAATTATGAGATAATTCTCACTAGTTGGTTTAGCTACCTCAGGTAGCATACACCACCACCAACTCGACACTTTAGCCACTTACACATAAATTTGTATTTCTTTATACATATAAACCTCCACATATAAAGGCATATAGCATATGCATACAGTTATATAACATACTCACACAGTCATACATCACACAATGCATTCATGAATTAACTATTCATACTGACATACAGTTATACATTTCAAACCATATACAATTGGTGGTGAGTTTATTATATCAATGATCGTAGGCCCCAGCTCTCTTATAGTCATAGACATAGTGTCAGCTGCTATTTTGGACACTTAGAAAATCTATAGTGGTATGGTTGAACAAGTTAAAGACTAAAGATTTCGCAACATTAGAGGCTATGAAAGTTGACCATAGTCTAAAATGTTGCATTTGTAGTAAAAATACAAATTAAATTCAGACAGATACAGCATGTAAAGGTCAAACAAAGACAAAAAAATGACATTTAATGCTCACTATATTTTGAATGCAGCTAGAAAAGACAGTGAGTGCTCTCTTAATTAAGATGACTGTTCATACTATAAAAGGAGGATATGTATACCAGGCTGTACACAGCTAAAAAGAGTGTCCTATCACAAGCTCATAAATAAGTTGTTCATCCAGATGGCAATAAAATATATTAAACACTCTAGAAAGTAAGGGTTAAATATCATAGTAGTGTAGCAAAATCATAACGAATTAAAGTTAATGAAAGCAGTTTAGTCAAATCAAAAGCTACCAAAGAAGACAAAGGAAAACCAACTTTGACTAGATCTGTTGTTTAATGAAAAATACCAAGAATCCCTGTCAAGAAGTTAATTAGCTAAGGAACAAGCAGATACCACTCATTAAAGTACTATGGACAGGCCATGACGTGGAAGAAATAACTTGAAAACTTAAGGAAGTAATGGGACAGTAGTATTTACAGCTTTGTCATTTGGATAAATTTCGAGGATAAAATTTTTATTAGAAGGGAAGAAATGTAACACTCTAAAATTTTCAACCGACATGCATGACATGTTTTAGAGCATAAACAGTAGCCCTACAATAACTTTTGGAATAATTGGAGTTAAATAGAAAAGAGAAATTTGAAAGTGTATAGGGGTTAAACGTGCTTAGGTCAAGAAAATTCGAGAATAGGTGACCTGGCGAAAAGTTTGAGTTAAAATCAAAATATAAAAATAGGTATTAAATGGAGTTTGGTGACAAAATTTGAGATAAAATTGAGCTCAAATGAATCCTCAAATCAGACAGCGAGGTTTTTACTCGATACATAGAAAAGGGTTGACCAAGAATTTGACCAAGACCCTAGAAATAGCAAATGGCCTCTAAAATTTACCAAACTTTCCATATCTACCTTAAATGAGATGTAGAATATTTTGGTACAAAAAAATAAATTTCATAGTAATATTAAAAATGGTTGAATTGGATTGATTTGAGTGAACCAGATTAAAAATGAACTCCGATTGAGCTAAAATTTTTTGTAGAGCCTTAATTTATTATTTTAAAAATTATGAAATTTATTTTAAGTGAATTTGAATTTGGGAAGAGAGAGAAATAATTTAGTATTCAAAATGGGCTTAAAATGCATAAATGGGCCAAATGTGGTTGGACTACTTGGTTGGACCATGCCCAGCCCAAACTAGCCCCTATAAATAGCCAAAAAATTTATAAATCTCCAGAAATTTCACCAAGGTTCATCCATTCTCTCCATTTTTCTTCATGTTAGAATGGCATTTCTCTCATTTCCATGGATTTTCTTTCATTTTTCTTCCTTAATGCCACTAAATCAAATACTCCTATGTAATTTCAGCCCCTCTTTTCATTGGCGATAGTCCCAAAAGCTCAATTGAGGTGTAGAAAGTGGGAGAAATCTAGCAAAAAAAGGTTATGTATCAAAAATTAAGGTAAGTGATTTTGGAGTTTTTAATTTAGTTTAAAGGTTCTAATATGCAAATTAGGATGTGTAGATTATGTTTATGTGGTTATATTGAATTAAGAAAGAAATAAAATGATGATTTCTTGCCTTGGTATATTCATCCACTTTAGGAAAACAATTTAATGGAAGTTGTTTCACGGGTTGAAGGAATGAAAATGGAGGATGATGAAGTGAAGAATAAGATTTAAGGTAAGTAGTTACAAATTATACTCTATTTCATTTAATTAGTTGAAACTTATTTGAAATTTATATTATGTAACTAGGTGAACTTAAGTTGAAATGAGAAATAATTCAAAGTAATATGTTAAAATGATGAGTTAAGATGTAAAGAAAGTTGTTTAGTAAAGAAAACAAAGTGAAAGAGAGAAAACCTAAGTTGGCCGAATTTGGAACCTAAGTTTAACATGTAGAAATTTGATGATTTATGGCATTTCAAGCAAGAAATTCATAATATGAAACATATAAGAAAGATCATAGAAGTGATTAAAGTTGAAAACAATAAGTGAACCTAAAGTTAAATAATTGAACATAATGATGAAATTTAAGAAAATTTGGTATGAAGTGTAGTGAATATGTATCATTATATAAATGTTTAATACGATATTAGAATCATATATGGTATGCAATTAATGAAAAAAGCACAAGATAAGTATATGATGTCAATATAGTCGCATGGTAACCATGGTGGAAATGGCCTGCTTTAATTATTTTTATCTAATAATACATGTTTACATAATGAATATGTAAAGATAGGCATGATTGGTCATCATAATATCATGTATCAATTGTTACAAAATGTGATTTGTATGAAAAATAAATGAAAATGTGGCATAATGTAAGAAAATAAATAGCCTAATAGATAATCCAGGATCGTAGATATAATGGCTAGCCATAGGAATTTATATCGTGGTAGCATTATGAGATTTGATTTGACACTATGTTTGGATTGCCGACACATACATGGATTGGAGATGCAGGGTCATGGTAAGTGATTTGGTCCTAAGAACATAAGCTTACGGTAAGTAATCTGGTCCCATAAGTATCTAGCCTCTGAAATGCATGGTTACAGTAAATAATCTATCCCATGAGTACATTAGTAGCATTGGAGTCCTTATCTCATATATTCAGTTAAAGGATTTTCCTTAAGCACCTTTTGGGGTAAAATTATAATTTTCCAAAAAAATTGAGGACTAAATAGCAAATTATGCATAAAAGATATTAAATATGTGATTGAATATTGAAAAAGATAAAAAAAATGGAATTAATTAGGTCAAAAAAGGTAAATAAAATGTATTTACATTGGAAAAATAGGGTTAAATGTGTAATTTTGTACTAAAAATGAGACTAAAAGAGTTAAATTAGTTAAATAAGTGGAAAATGAAAATCTCATAATTTTGACAAAGATTAGGAACTAAAATATAATTTACCATTTTATGAGTCGAAATAAGGAACAAAATGAAAATTTACCATTTAAGGTTAAATAAGTGTTAAAGAAACAAAAATGGATTAATTTAGAGTTAAATATGACCAAGTTAGGAGAAAAAAAATTTAAGGACCAAATGGTAATTTATCATTTAAGTAAAGAAATAAACAAAATTAAGATTAAAGTAGTCAAATTAGATAAAAAAAAAGGACAAAGCATAAATAATAGATAGTACAAGTGTCGAAATGTAATTATCCATCCTATCACTAAATTTAGGGACCAAAAAGGAAATTAACCATCTAAGTTGAATTAAAGATCGAAGAGAGTCAAAGAAGTCAAATAAAGTGAAACATAATAAATAAAAAGTTTAGGGGCCTAGTTGTAAATTTTACATTCAAGTAAAAATTATAAAAGGTTTAATAAGATAAGATTGAATATAAAAACTATTAAAGAAAAAGGGATAAATTCAAATTTTAAATTATGGAAAAATAAAAGTTCAATGACTAAATTATAATTTGACCTTTAAATAACAATTATATGAAAATTTATAAGAAAGTGAGTAATGAGAGGATCAAACGGTAAAACTAGGATAATAAGAGTTAAAATTGATTTAATTAGCCAAAGGTAAATTAAAGAGGGTAAAATGGTAATTTACCTTTATATAGAGGAAAGTTGGAGATTAAATTGTAAATTAAAGAATAAAAATTTAATAAAAGATGCAATAGAGTAAATAAGGGTAAAAGGGTCAATAAGTAATAAAATTCAGACAGAAAGAGATAAAATAAGAAGTTGAACGAATTTAGTATATAAAGGGTAAAATCGTAATTTAGTTAAATAGTTGAGGAAACAAGGGTGAAACTATAATTTTGGCCAAAGAAGCAAATTTAATGGTTAAAATGAAAGAAAATGAAATTAAGTAAAGGAAGTAATTAATTTTGGTAAAAGAAGTAAATCTAAGAGCAAAAATAAAAGGAAATAAAATTTCATGGTAAAAACTGTTAAAAATGAAAAATGAAGCGTTAAACAGTATTTATGGAAAAAGAGACATCAAAAGAGTTAATTAAGTCAAATAAAAAAGAATTTAATATTAATTTTGTAAAATACAAAGCCTATATGTCATATGGAGAAAATTAAATAAATTTTAATATTATTTTGTTAGAAATAAGGATTTTAATGAAAATGTTACAAGTATGGAAAGTCTTAAAACCAATTAGGAAATTAAGTACAGTAAAATAGTATTAAATCAACAAGGAAGTGCAAGACAAGACCAGTAAGAAATTAATTAAATACAGGGACAAAAGATTAAATTAACATTGGAAATATAGGTAACAAGATAAGACAACAAAAAGGGGTGAAAATATAAAAACATAAAATCATTAAGGACAAAAAGGTAGTTTGAAAAAAAAATACACACACACACGTACAAATAGACAAATAAAAATAATGACAACTATGAAAATATAAATAACTGTATTTAAATGAAATTTTGTTCAGTTGTATCCACCACTAGGCAACAAAGTTGCTTAGCACGTGGTTGTTTGACTATGCGCAGGGACAGGTATTTAGGACACGATGAAGAAGGAATGAAATGGCATATACATGTGTTGCGGATTGGGACATGAAGATTAGATGATTTATATGATAGGTTTAGATTCATGATTGTGAATGTATTATGTTGTTAAGGTTACAAACTAGTAACGAATCTACTTATATATATATATGTGTGTGTGTGTGTGTGTGTGTATTTTAAACATGTGCATATGAAATTTTATGACTGTGTTATGATGATGAGATGAAAAGTTTTAGAAGTGCTATGTTTGCTATTGGTGTTTTGAAGGTGGAGGTTACCTTTTAGGAGTATCAATTTGCTATTTGCAGGTTTGGACAGCACGATTCATAAGCCATTATGCTGTCAAAATTTGTACCAAGTGAATAGTAATCAAGTGATGCCATTAATATCAGTAAACAGTACTTTGAGATCATGAATGAACTGAGGGTGTTACAATTCCCAAATCTTGCATCAACTCCATATCTAAGTAAGATGTGGGCACATATTTGCATTTTGTGAAATACGCATAATCAGTTCTCATCTCCGCAGGCACCTATTTTTGTACTTTGGTAGTGGAGATAGCCTGCTTGTTCGATAAAGCAGATGCACCATTATGTCATCCACTCTTAGGAGCCACTATAAGAAAGAAAAGCCAACATTTTAAACATTAGAAACTACAATGGTCGTATCTATATAAAATAAATGCATAAATCAGTAGAATCCTACTTATCCTATCACTAATATATACAAGTAAAGCAATGATTCCCAAAAGAGATCAAGACAAGTAGCAAATATAGGAGCATTAATGCAAGGAAATGATAATGATAAATGGTAAGGGAGGCACAAGAGTCAATGGCAAAAACGAAATATAGAAATAATGGAAATTATCCTTGACTTAATCAAACTAAGCTATGCGAATGCACAATGAGCGAAGAGAGCCGATATAAATTGTGTAAGAAACAGTTGAGCATGGCCAAAGTGTGCTTATTGAGGTATTTCAGCAAGCAATTTATGTGCAAGAATTGCTGCTCAGTAATTTAGACATTTAAGTACAGAAAAATCTCAAATTGGAGATGCAATCACAACATTGAAGAACAAATTCATGAATTGGTCATAACTACATCCCAAACTTCATGCAAAAAAAAATAAACAAATCAATGCCTTAATATCATAAATTTAACAAATGAGGTGTGTGCCATAAACAAACCAACCGATTAAACTTGCATTCAAGAAAAAAATGAAATAAATTTGATCAAAATGCAAAAATGATGAAGCAACAGTGACACTACACACATATCTAGCCAAGGAACCATACTCATGTAAACAAACTACTCTTAAACAAAGAGAAATAGGTAGAGAAGAAGAATGGCGCATGCATAGGTGAAAGAATTTCAACCATGAAGAAAAAGAAATGAAATATATTGAAGAAAAAAAGATGAGATAAATGAAATCACTTACTTATTGAAGGCAAAAATGTACGTAGCCGAGAGTTGAAGTCCAAATATAGAGAGAAATGCAATGGAACAAGAAAAGAAGTTGAACAGGCAATAAAATAAGCGCTATTTAAAGACAAATTAAAAGGGGGTCATGGTGGGAACAAAAAACTGGCCATTGTGACATATCAACTTTTAAGTTACAAAATCGAATTCTAAAAGTGGTCATGGTAGGCACAAATAACATGTCACCGTGACATGCCAAATTCATGATACAATTTTGAATTGTAAAATTTTTCACAATAGACATAAATCAGTTGCCACTGTGACATTACATTTTAAGTCCATAAGCAATTTTTTTCATGGTTCATGGTGGGAACAAAAAAACTTACCACCGTGACATGCCAAAGTTTAAATCCATAATGCAAATTTTTCAAGGGTCGTGGTGGGAACAAAATAATTGCCACCATGACATGTTCTATTGCTTGTTACAAAATCTAGACTTCGATTGGGTCACGATGAGCCCAAAAATTTTTAACATCGAACAACAATTTTAGACTATTTAAATGATTTGCAAAGCTACTTCAACAAGAAAAATGCCAAACTAAAGATCTTCAAACACACACTATTGAACCAAAATCATTCAAAACTTAAAACAACAAAAACTCTATGAAAATTCTAAACTAAAGAACAAAGTTGAAGAAACGTTTGGCATTTAGCAAGTCTGTACCTGGACTTTCATACTCATTTAAATTTTCAAGAAGGTTACGATCACTAAAGCTACTTCAAATCTCAACTCAAAGTATGGCTTCAAACGAAGTCCATTCACCTTGAACTCCTTTCCATTCCGTAGATGCTTCAAAGTAACTACTCCAAATTCATTGGCATCTACTACTTCAAACAACCCTTTCCATCTTAATTTTAACCTTCCAGGGAATAATCGCAAGCGACTATCATAGATAAGCACCTCCATTCCATAAATGAACTCCTTTTGTACCAACTTCTTGCCATGCCAAAGCTTGGTCTTTTCTTTATAGCCCTTGGCATTATTATAGGCCCACATACAAAATTTATAAAGCTTATTCACCTGTAAAAGATGTTTCTCCTCAGCACTCTTTAGATCAAAATTAAGAAATTTAGTTGCCCAAAAAGCTTAATGTTCTAACTTGATGGGTAAATGACATGACTTGTCATATAATAACCTAAATGGAGACATACCAATTGGAGTCTTAAAAGTAGTCCTATAAGCCCATAATGTTTTATCTAACCATAATGACCAATCTTTGCTAGATGTATTGACAATTTTTTTGTAAAATTGCTTTCAATTCCCTATTGGAAACTTCTACTTACCCATTTGCTTAAGGATGATACGGTTTATAATTTTATGTCTAACTCCAAACCATTTCAACAATTCCTTAAATTGGTGATTCACAAAGTGTTTAACACCTTTACTAATAATGGCCTTAGGCATCCCAAACTGAGTAAAAATATTCCTCCGTAGAAATTCTAACACAACCTTTGAATCACACATCTTAGTAGCTATAGCCTCAACCCACTTACTCACATATTCAATAGCTATAAGAATATACTCAAAACCAAAGCAAGTTGGAAATCGACCCATAAAATCTATCCCCTAAACATCAAATAATTCAACTTTAATGATATCATTAAGGGGCATCTCATCTCAATTAGAAATATTTCCTGCTCGCTGGCATTTATCACAAATCAAAATGAAAAATTTTACATCCTCAATACATAGTTAGCCAATAAAAACCTGAATAAATAATCTTGGAAACCATTCGATTAATGCCATTATGTCCTCCTCTAGCTTCTCCTCCATGGCATGCTTGAATTATCAGCTCTTGTTTTTCTTTTAAGACACCTCCATAGAACTTAATCCATGCATAGTTTGAATAGGTACGAATTGTCCCAAATGTAAAATTGTGCATTTGCCTTCAACGTCTTATGTTATTGCCATGTTATCTCCTTTGGAATAAAGCCCCCTACAAGATAGTCAGCTAAATCAGCAAACCAAGGGCTAGAAACAACACAAGAGTAAATTGAACAAATAAATTCATCCGAAAAGAAATTAGTAATCTCCCCTTTCTAAATATGCTTGTGTTCTAATCGAGAAAAGTGGTCCACAACAAAGTTCTCAGCACCCTTTTTATCTTTAATCTCTAAGTCAAATTCTTGCAAAAGTAACACCCATCATATTAACCTTGGCTTCAATTCCTTATTGGCAAATAAATGCCTCAAAGCTATATGATATGACTAAACAACTATTGTAGAATCAAGGAGATAAGAAAAAAAATTCTCAAAAGAAAATATTATTGCAAGCGGCTCCTTTTTAGTCTTGGTGATAATGCACGTCCACTCGGGCAAGCTTTGTTTTTCCTTGTAGAACTCCTTCTTATCTTGCTCAACCAAATACTATAAGAATGATCATTTTGACATAATCTCTGTTTGACTCCCACCTAATGGCCTATCTTTCTTATTAAATCCTCGAATTTATCAATAATGAACATAAATATATGTATAGTATAACAAATACAAACAAAACCATTAGTATAACACACACATGCATGCACGCGCGCACACACACACACACACACACACACACACACATATATACACACACAAATACATATTCTATATTTCTAAAATATATTATAAATAATTTTTAAAATTAATTACTTTTAAAAATTAAAATATTATCTAGATAAAGAATAGTTGCTAGGTAGTAAGTCCCGTGTCAGCTGTAAAGTGATAGGCATTTAGAACAATGAATCCTTTGCAAGGTTACACAAATAAGAAGATATCATTCGGATCCTTCCTATGTTATCACTTCTTAAGATATTCAATTGAGACCTGACTTATCTTATGATGAAGAACTGGTGAGAATCCTAGCACGGGAAGTCAGACAACTTCGAAACAAGCAAATTTCGTTGGTAAAAGTGCTTTGGACACACCATAATATTGAGGAAGCCACCTGGAAACCGGAGGATGCGATGAGATGACAATATCCACATCTCTTCAGTCCAGGTAAATTTCGAGGACGAAATTTTATTTAAGGGGAGGAGTACTGTAACGCCTCCAAATTATCATTTGTTGTGCATGATTTATTATTACACATGATTAATTATTTTATGATAAGTTTAGTAGTGATTAAAGTTGATTAGGATGGAAATATTATAATAAGTGCTCCATTAAACGTGCTCGGGCCAGGGAAACTCGAGGATGGATGACCCGATGGGCAAGGTGAGATTAATGTCAAATATGGAAGTATGTGTTAAATGGAGTCTAGTGGTATAATTTGAGTAATAAATGAGGTTAAATAGACCTCCAAAAGAGTAAAAGAAGAAAATTTTCATTGTTCGACATAGGTTTGACTAAGACTTTAACTAAGCAATTGGAGGTCTTAGAGACCTCTGATTGAATTCAAATTTCATATATAAGCTATTTATAGTGTAGTGACACACTGGGAACTGAAAAATATCAATTCTGATAATTTTGAAAATTTAGGTTTCGGACTAGCCGCACAGACTACTGAAGCTAAAAGTATATTGAAAAAATGTCAGAATAAGCTGAAATTTTTACCATATGTTCTTGAATATATAGTTACACTTGGGAAAAAATTTTAGGGTAATCCGATATCGGGATCGAAAATTCATATTTCAGAGCGAAAAATCAAAATTGGGTCATTAGAAAGGTCAAATCCAAGAATTTGACCATAAAATTTTATGTGAGATGATATTTTGGTGTAAGGATAATGTGTGTGTGAGATCATGATGATAGGATAAGCCTAAAGTCCTAGATGAGTGACAAGTGGCCAATTTTGAGGCCATTAGATTAAATAGTTACACATTAAATCTTGGCCTCTCCTTTTGTAGATATTTAGTACCCTATATAAGGAAGAAACACACAGAAAATATCTTGAAAATTCGACCATCATCTTTCATTTTCCTTCTCAAAACTGAAATTCACCCTAGGTTTCATTTCCTCCGTTTTTTTTCTTCTCAAGATTTTTCCCCCCATATCTTTAGCTGAAATTTTATCCCCATACTCAAAAATCATTGCTCTTTCACATAGAAAATAGTTTGTAGCAAGGGAAGGTCAAGAAACATAATACTTGAGGTAAAATCTCTAAGGCACACTTTGATAGTTTTATGAGTTTGAGCTTGAATTTGAGGGAGATTTTGTAACAGCATATAGAGTAGGGTTAGGGAAGTATAGTAGTGTATTTAAATTATTTAAATTATTGAATTAAATTGATAAATTTCTTGCTTGTATTTTTGGCCAAAAGAAGAACAAAAGGAGGAAGGCCAATTTAAAGGAGGAAAAGGCAAAGACAAGGTGGAATAAGTGATAAGGAAGCCAAAATAAGGTTAGTGGATACAATTTACAATTAATTTCAATTTTTTGATGATTTTTCCTTGAAATTTCTATTATGTAACTATGTAAAGTAGGGTTAATTGATGAATTAATTTGAAATAACTTGATATTGTGATGATTTAAACTAGTATGAACTTATTTTAGTGAAGAAAATAATTTAAAAGTGGGAACCCTAGTAATGGCCTAATGATGTTCTTTAGGTAATTACTATGTAACTTAATATTAAATATTTTATTTGGTTATATATGGACAATATAAGATGTGAAAAGAATACTGGACTTGATAAAAATGAAAATGATAAGGGTATGTGAATATGTATATAAGTATATAATGATGGAAGTTGTGATACTTTGAGAAATCTTGTTCAAATTAAGCATATTTTGTTATAATGATGTTTAAATAAATATAGTATAAAAGGAATGATTAAAGGCTATGAATGTGAAAATTTCTATTGTGGCCAAATGGCTAATATGAGTAAAATAGTTGATTTGGAAAATGTACAGCTGAGAAGTTTAAATGATTGAAAAATAAATTTCGTGTAGGTTACTATAAGACAGTTATCATGAAAAATAATATAATAATGACATAATATAAATAAAAATTTATGCCCTTAGTGTCAATGGGTAAATCAGGACCTTAGGATAGTATGGCTAGCCATAGGGGCACTTATCCCGTGGTATTCTGTCTCTGTATTATTATACTCTATTATTATTTTGAAAAATATTAATTATTTTGCTTCTATTAGCTGGGTTATTATTGATAGTCCGAGGAGTAGTCGCATACTCCCAAGCAGTGTGGACACTCCCGATGACTAAATTTACTTATCTGCTTATCCGATTCATGAATTTTCCTGCTATCAATAACTAGGGGCAAAATGGTAATTCTGAATAAAACTGTGTAAAAAGAAAAATTTTAGTCTTAGAAATGTTGAAAATATGAACAAAAATGGTATAAGATGAAAATTTAAGTATATATGTTAACAAGGGTAAAAGTGTAATTTTTACATTCAATGAAGGGCAAAATAATCAATTGCCGGTAAAACATAATTAAAAGGAATAAAATAATTCATTTGAGTGAAAAGGGTAAATTTTGCAAATAAGGAAGAGTATAGAGACCAAACGGTAAATTTACATTCAAGAAATATTTTCAGGGACTAAGTGGTAATTTAGGAAAATTAAAGTTAATTTGGTATCGGAAGAAATTTACTGAGTCGAAATCGAAGTTAAAATGAATAAATATGAAAAAGTCAATCGAAGGTCAAACTTGGTCAACATAACAGGAAAAGTCAACTGTAGGGATAAAATGGTAAATTTCTACTCTGACTGGTAAATTATTGAAATTAAATGAGAAAGAAAGGTTTTGAGACTATTTAATAAGTAATTAGGCATGAAATGAATAAATTATGAATTTATGAAATTATAAAATTTTAATAAATAATAGTGGTTAAATTGAATTAAATAATCAAATTAAATTAGTTGAAATTCTTTGTAAATGTATCCACCACTAAGCAATTAGATTTGCTTAGCGTGTAGTTTTATGACTGCGCGTAGGGACAGGTGACAAAAGATAAGGATTGAAGGAAGAAATGGCATGTACATAGAAGACCATGATTTTGGACTTTTGTCTTGTAATTATATGTAAATTATTACGATGAGAATGAGAATTATTGACATGTAATATTAACTTAATGTACGAGCTTGATGGATGCAAATGAATATAGTATGAACTAGATGTATGTGAATGTGTATGAGGAACTGGGATTATAGAAATGTTGTGAATTGTTGATTGAAGTCTGGGAGTATAAGGAATATTATTGGGAGTGCAATTTGACTTTTACAGGTTGGAAATTAAGGAAAATAAAGCCGTTATATTGCAAATTTTCCGTTAAAATCAAAATAATAACTCATTATTAATAAGGGTATTAATGAACAGCGTAGGTCTTAAATTTAGTTAAGAAGGCATTACAGTAGTGCACCGGCTACGTTTTAGTGGTGCATGATGACAATCTTCCATGATTTTATAGAAAAATTTATTGAGGTTTTCATGGATGACTTTACCATTTATGGGCTAGACTTTGAGAGCTATTTAAAGCATCTCAATTTAGTATTAGGTAGGTGTAAGAAGACCAACTTAGTGCTAAATTGGGAAAAATGCCACTTTATGGTGAAAGAAGGCATAGTTTTGGGACACAAAATTTTTGAGAAGTGAATTGAGGTAGACAAAGCAAAGATAGAAGTTATAGAGAAGCTTCCACCACTAACCAATGTCAATGGAGTTAGGAGTTTCCTAGGGCATGCAGGGTTCTACCGTCAGTTCATAAAAGGTTTTTCAAAAATTGCAAAGCCTTCATCTAATTTGTTAATGAAAGATGCTCCTTTTGAATTTAATGATGAGTGTTTATTAGCATTTGAATTGTTGAAGCAAAGGCTTATTTCAACTCCGGTGATCATATCTCCAGATTGGAATTTTCCCTTTGACCTAATGTGTGATGTGAGTGATTTTGCAGTGGCAGCAGTACTCGGACAAAGGTAAGAGAAAGTGTTTTGTGCAATTTATTATGCAAGCCACACTTTGACAGGAGCTCAAGTCAATTATACCATAACTGAAAAGGAGATTCTTGCCATCGTATTCGCTTTTGAGAAGTTTCAATCATATCTACTTGGAGCAAAAATTGTGGTATGGTCTGACCATGCGGCATTAAGACATCTCTTTGCCAAGAAGAAATCCAAACCGAGATTGATAAGATGGGTACTCCTCTTACAAGAATTTGATTTGGAGATCAAAGACAAGAAGGGAGCAGAGAACCATGTGGCGGATTATTTGTCAAGATTGGAGCATGACCATATTGAGAAAGGGGAGATTTTGGACTTATTCCCTGATGAGCGTATTTGTGCATTGTTTGTTTGTGAAATCTCCATACCTTGGATCGCTAATGTTGTAAATTTTCTCGTAGGTGGTTATATGCCAAAAGACTTCACATGGCAACAAAACAAGAAGCTGCAAGTTGATGCAAAGCATTACATTTGGGATGATCCCTACCTTTTCCGCCTTTGTGCTGACCAAGTGTTAAGAAGGTGTATCCCCAATGAAGAACAAGCAGAGATTATACAAGCCTGTCATAGTGGAGAAGCTGGTAGACATCACGGACCTAACATAACGGTATAAAAAATTCTCTCTTCTGGATTTTACTGGCCCACCTTATTTAATGATGTTAAACTGGTCATTCAAGCTTGTGATCGATGTCAAAGGGTGGAAAATATAACTAGGAGAGATGAGATGCCACTGACCAATATGCTTGAGGTTGAATTGTTTGATTTATGTGGGATAGATTTCATGAGGCCTTTTTCGATTTCTTATGGGTTTGAATATATCCTAGTGGTAGTAGATTATGTGAGTAAGTGGGTAGAAGCTGTAGCCACTAGAACTTGTGATGCAAATATTGTCCTAGAATTCTTAAGGAAGAATATATTCACCCGTTATGGAGCCCCGAGAGCTATTATCAGTGATGGTGGAAAACACTTTGTTAACCACCAATTCAAAGCCTTATTGAAAAAATTTAGAGTGAGGTATAAAATCACTACCCTATATCATGCCCAAGCTAATGGTCAAGTTGAGGTGTCCAACCAGGAGCTAAAGGCCATCTTGGAGAAAACAGTCAGTGCATCAAGAAAGGACCAGTACCTTAAGCTAGATGAAGCTTTATGGGCATATAGGATAGTATTTAAGACACTAATAGGAATGTCACCTTTTAGGTTAGTGTTTGGTAAGTAATGTCACCTACCGGTGGAATTAGAGCACAAGGCTTATTAGACTACTAAGTTCTTAAATGTTAACCTTGAGAGTGCAAAAAAATATAGGTCCTTGCAGCTAAACGAGTTGGAGGAGCTCTGATTCTGGGCCTATGAACATGCCAAGAAGTACAAGGACAACACAAATAAGTGGCATGATAGAAGAATAGCCAAGAAAGAACTTACACCTGGAATGAAAGTGTTGCTTTATGATAGTAGTTTGAGATTATTTTCGGGGAAACTAAAATTGAGGTGGAAAGGGCCTTATGTGCTAGTGAGAGTAGAAAAATTTGGGGTTGTGACTCTCAAACACCCAAGAGATGAGAAAGAATTCAAGGTAAATGGACATCGTATGAAGCCCTATTTCGAGTCAACATTTGAAGGTGCTTCAGTGATCATCACTCTTCAAGACCCTTGACGGTATCTGAAAGTCCAGCTGCGGACTTGATAAATGCAGAACAACCTCTAACTCTTACTTTTAAGAATGTTTTGTGTTATTTTCCTTTTTAGTAGTCTTGTTAAGGGTTGTGGTTCAAGGATTATGAGTTTCATTCAATCTGTTGGTGTTTTCTGTCTATTAAGTATAGAAGAAGGTTTTGTTTTATAGTTAGAAGAGAGTTAGAGAAATAAAATTTTTGGTAAATTTTAGTGGCTCACGATTACTAGGTTTTTCTTAGTAACCGTGACATAGGTCAATTTTCATTCTGCATGTTAGGTCATGGTTATTGGGTTTAACTTGGTAACCGTGAGGTCAATTCAATTAAGTCCAGAACCGAAAGTTATTTTATCTCACGGTTACTATGATTTTCATAATGACTGTGAGCTACATCCCTTTTTATTATAGAGGAAAAAGTCATTTTACCTCACGGTTACTATGATTTTCATAGTAACCGTGACCTAGGCATTATTTTAGTCCAGTAGCGAAATGCATTTTATCTCACAGTTACTTTAAAATTGATAGTAACCGTGACCTAGGTCTGTTTTTAGTCCAAAATATTTTGTTGGGATATCTTACGGTTACCATGAGATTCACAGTAACTGTGTCCCAGTAAAAAAAATTAAAATTTAAAACCCTAAAATTTCTGATGCCCTTTTCAGTTCTTTTAGTTTAGGGTTTCTTCTCTTTTCATTTCATTTCACTTTTTATTTTTGTTCTCTCTCTCTCTCTCTTTCTTTTTCTCTTCTTCTCCTCATCTCTCTGCCGCCGTCCTCCACCATTTTCACCGGTAATTCTTCCCTTCTTCTTCTTTATTTTCTTTTTGTTTGGTTTTCGTTCTTGTTATTTAGATTTAGTTTCTGTTTTTCATAGTTTGTCATTTACATCTAGTTTGCTTTTACTCCTTCCCTCTTCTTTATCTTCCCTAACATCTTCTTTTTCATTATTGTTCTTAGCTCTTTTCTTCTTTTCCATGTTCACCGACCAAGTAAGTCTTCTTTCCTCTCTAATTTATTTTTTTTATTTTATCTTTGTCCATTTTTGGGAAATCTTTCGTGTGGTTTCTTTTTACTCATATTTCTCTCTCTAGTGATTTCTTGTTGTTGTTGTGTTTTGTCTTTCGTTTTGATGTTTGTTCATTTATTCTTCTTTTCAACTGTGGTTTTGTTTCTCGTTTTCTCCTTCCCTAAATCTTCCTTTTACTTATTAAAAAAAATTCTTCTTCTAATTTTTCCTCTTTGATTTTGTTTGTATGTTTTTGTTTTGTTTAGTTAAATTTTTCATTTACTTATCTCTAGGTTTTATTCTTCCTTCATATTTTATATAGTTATTTATTTATTTTATTTTTCTTTTTTCATGAACCTTCCTTTGTCTTTAGTCTTTATTTTTCGTTGATTTTCTTCTATGAATTTTGAGTCTTGCCTTTGGTCTATTATGAATCGATTTTGTACGTATGGTGTACAGCCCATAGGTATGGCCTCTTAACCCCTTTATTTCCTTCATCTTTTGTTATTTCTTTTATTTTCTATGTTTGGTCGTTAAATTAGAGAAATTGATGAAATTGCCTGGTCAAGTTTGTGCAGTTGTCTTCTTATGTTAGGTGTTGGTTTAGCCAGTTTTGTTTGTACTTCTTCTTGTAATAATCTTGGCCATTGAGTCCTATTTTTTTCCTTTTAGTTGGTTCAAAATATGACAGGATAGTCTTCAATTTACAAATGCTTAAAAATGTTGTTTGGATTGTGCACTGAATTTTAATCTTGATTGAGTATGATGAAGAGAAAATTTTGAATTCTTGCCTACATTGATATATTGATGCATCAAAACTGTCATGCCTTTAGATTTATAAATGTTTGTTAAATGTATTATGCTTTGCTGTAATTTAATTGGGCACTCTACTTGTTGTTTTGTGCTGTCTCAGTAGATATCCCACTTACTATTTATGATTTGGAACTATTGCAAGAATGAACCTTTAGTTTGTCATTCCTTTTTATCAAGCATACCCTATGATTAAATAAGCATGCCGAATCAATGATCTTTTGTCTGAGTTAGCAATTGCATTCACATGCATTTGTATGCCCATTTCTGTCCTCAAGGTATATAGGCTGCAACGATTCGACCTACGGGCTATTGATTTCCAAAGGATGACTCAGTCATTGTGGTTGAGTTCCATGTACCTCAAGGAACTTGTGTGTGCCATGAACTTATATTATCCATTCTCATCTACTCATACTATATCTGTGTTTCTTTTCCTTGCTCAGCATTGTAAACTTCTAATTTTGTTCTTTTTGGGTAGTGGCACCTAAATGAGCTCATACTTCCAGTTCTTCTTAAGCTCAAGAAATCCTCCCTCTTGCCAACCAACCCCTACCTTCCGAAGAGCATGTAGAGGCTAGTCAGCAACCACCTCCAGCCCTTGTGCAACAAAAGCCAAGGTAAAAGAAAGGGCCAAAGATACCCAACTGGGTTTCTGAAAAGCTGAGGACCAATTATGAGATATTTTCCAAATGTGAATACCTTTCTTCAGTTTATCTAAATATGGGTTTATTGAAAAAGTTAGGGATCAATGAGGAGGTTAATAGCCACATTACAGCAATTTGTTGGAAAAAGTTCTTTGAATGCAGGAAGCTGGTTTATCCGAACTTGACCAGAGATTTCCTTTGCACTGTGCAATTCCATTTCGGGTATGGTGACAGTCTAAATATGGTAACTTTCTTCTTGGAAGGCAAATTTTATGAAGGATCTGTAACCGATGTCACTGAAGCACTAGGATTTCCACTGGATGGCATATATGCCTATGAAGAATACTCAAAAGACATAGCTTGGGAAGACATCCGAGATTCACTGATTGGAGGCCCTTATGTGGTCGGGACCACCAAACCCCATTTACTGCAGGACCATGTTTTGGGAATCTTACACCGCTTTTTTTTTATGTCTTTCATGTCTCATGTGCAGAGTGCAAGGCAGATCAATCTTTCAGAGGCTCTCATACTTTCCTGTATGGTGAGATATTACAGCATAAATGGCGTGTACCATTGGTGGAACAAACTCGAGGAAATGCAGTAAAAGCCTACTAAAGTGAAGAAAATCTCTTTTGGTCGCTAGGTGACAATGATTGCCAGGAATTTCAGGCATCTATTGGATATAGACAAGAGCCTCCCTGCAACTGCTTATATTGATGCCAAAATGCTGAAAAATATAAAGATCATCGTAAATGATGTTACTACGGAGTATGGTTTTAGGCTAACTAATAGAGAAGAGTATTTGCACAAGATGGAGCGCAGCCTACGTAATCCTCTACTTGCCCCAGATCAAGATGCTATCACCTTGTCCTCTGCCTAATACACTGCTCTGATGGAATGCATAGACATTTTAGCTACAAACCAGGATGAATTCAAGCATCAACATCAACAGCAACAGATAATCGAAGCCTTGGCTGCTTTGAATGCCAGGCATGATTCCCCAGCTCCCCTACATCCCTAAGCAGGAAGTCCCTTCTCCCCTCCTTCCTGTTTTGAGAATTATATTTGTACCTTGCTGAGGAAATAGGTTTTTAAGTGTGGGGTGGGAGAATTTTTTGTTGATATTGAATTTTGGACATATTGGTTGAAATTTGAACAATTTTGGGAAGTTAATCTTTTTGTGAAGAAATTGTTTTGTGTAGTTTTTTTTCGAAGGAAGAAGTTGGGATTCAAATGGTTGAAAGTGTGAAATTCTTGAGCCACAAATCTTTTAATTAATTTTCAGTTGTTTAGTTTATTTGTAATTTTAGTACATTTTTTTAAGTAAGTTTACTTTATGTTTTGCATTACGTTGTTTACTTTATATTTTGCATTACTTTTGTTTTAAGTAAGTTTTTAAGTTTTTTATGTTTTAGCTTTTCCTTTAATCCAAATAGAATAAATTTTTTGTTGAGTTATTTATTATCGTGCATTTAGTCTAAGCTACCATGTGATCTTAAATTAAATTAGCTTAGACTCAATTTCTTTTGAATGGATAAGTTAGAAAGCCTAAGTAGCCAGAGACCGGTAGTATGTTTAGAAAATAAACTCTTCTTTAAATTGATCTCGGTTAATTGCATGTCACTCAATTTCTTATTTAATAAGCACAATAGGTTAAGCTTTTTATTTCAAAAAAAACAATGAGTGAAAGCAGTTGAGTGAAGGAATTCTGGAATAGCTAGAATCTTCCTCATCACCCTTTAAAATGAATATTCAACTCAAATAAGATTAGGATATGACCCAGGCAGCCTTTCTTTGGTAACCAATTTTTAAATGACTTTTGACCTACCTTTGGAAATGTTACCATTGTTAGCCCCTTTGAGCTTAATTGGTATGCTAAAAGCGTACTACATATTTTTTTAGATTGCACTATCGTTTAACCATATAGCTTAAATGCCTTTGTCTTTCCCATTTTGGAATTGGCCACTCTAGGTGGGGTAGTAAAAATTGCATGATAGGTTTGATGAAATTTTTTATTGTCAATTAAGAAGGGGGAGTTAAAAAGTTTTAAGGGATTTTTGAGCTTAATATTCTAAAGATTTTGGGACAAGGATGATAAGAATCAATGCTTTTGGTACTCCTATCACCTAAGTATTATCTCATGGTTACCATGAATTCATAATAACCGTGATAAAAAAAGAAAAAGAAAAATAGATATTATACTGCAAAAATTTTGGTTGATTTAGCACTGCAGAAAATAAATGTGGGGTACCTAGCATTTATAGGAAGTGTTAATTATTCTACTTCCTACAATTTTGAGAATCCAATTAGTGTCCTAAGATTAGTTTTTCCTTTTGATAACAATAGAGCATGGATTTTGAAAGAGTTGTTTCTTGAGAAAGCTAGGTGGTATGTATTTCTGGGTAGTGTGGCTAATTCTATCTTGCTAACCTTATTAATTCTTTGGAACCTTTGCCTTAGCCCCATTACAACCTTGATGTAAGACCTGGTGATTCTATCTTGTTCTTAGTTGTTTAGTGGAGATGACCTTTGTGGTTCAGGTGCTAAAGGAGAGGTTTATGGTTGTTCTAAGTTGCAAGCACAAAATTGTTGTAATTCTCTGTTTGCTTGATTGTTGGAATTCACTGGAAGTTTTGGTTTTGAAAGAAAATAAATCTGTTTTAGCCTCGTACACACACACACGAGAAATTGTTTGATATAGATCAGTTTGAGTCTTTTTGTTAGAGTTCTTCTTCTGAGTGTCTTCTGCTAAGTGTTGCTCTGGCATTTTTGATTTTTCCTATTCTGAATTGGAGTCTTTAGTTTTCAAGATTGTGGATAATTTATTTGTTTGAGGGCAAGCAAAGTCTAAGTGTGGGATATTTTGATAACTCAAATTCAGTATTTAGTTTTAATTTAATTTGAGTCTAGTTTTCATTTATTTTCTACTATCTTTTGCTTTATTTTTGCTTGCATTTATTAATTTATCCGATTCTCAGTTAATTCTAGCTTTAATACGAATTTGAGAGCTTTTGATAGAATTTTGTAATCTTTGTAGGTACCTCATGGTTACTAGGAAATTCCTAGTAACTGTGACCCATGTATTCTATCAAAATGCACCGTTTTGAAGCTTGTCATGGTCAGCATGGCAATTGTGCATAATAGGATGGTAATCGTGGCCTATGGAGTTTTCAGTACAGAAGCTAAAAAAGGAGCACCTCACAGTTACTAAGAATTTGGTATTAAACGTGAGGCAGGCATGTTTTCAGTCCAGAATGAAGAAGAGAGCTATCTCACGATTACCAGGAATTTCATGGTTACAGTGACCCAATTCCATATTACAGTTCCAAGCTATCTCATGGTTACTAATAATTTCATAGTAATCGTGACCTATTTCAACCAAAAGAGGGTTTTTTATTAGATGTCACGGTTACCAGGAATTTCATAGTAACCATGACCCATGTTGACCTATTTAAAGCAGATTATTCTGCAGAATCGGGGGAGTTGATTTTTATTAGGTTTTAGGGTTTTCTCTCTTCCTTCTTTGAGTTCTTTGTTCATTTTACACCTATAGATACATATAGTTACTTGAAAATAGTTAGATTTACAAAAAAATACTTAGATTAAATATAGATTTACAGTTTACAAGTATAGATCTACACATTTAGAGCTCATTTTTCTAGTCAAGCTTTGGGGAAAGAGACTGAAGAACTTGGATTCAGCTGGGTTTTCTTCACCATGAATTTTAGGGGTTATTCTATCCTTTTCTCTTTTCATTTTGTGATAGATAGTGAGTAGTCTTATAGTTGCTTTAGGGATCTTTGAATCCCCTACCCAAAGATGTGAACATTGAACATATTTTCAGATATATATATATATATATATATATGAATGAATGGTTTATTTCACTGTTGCTTATTTTATTCCATTGGTTTTCTGCTCTTCAAGTGATTTTCCAGCTTTATTGAATGATTTTATTTGATATCTTGGTTGGATATTGATACTTGTGTGAGTTGAATGCTGTGAATGATTTTGCTCAGCTTTTCTATCAAAAATACTGTCTATTTTAGATTGCTCCGGAATGGGACTCTAGATGTGCAGCATTTATAGTTTTAGGGTTAGAGTGTGGAGTGAAATAGATAAGTTTTAGGTTGTTTGGCTCCAAACTAGGAAAGCAAAATGAACTTAGGATGTTAGACCCATGCATAGGCTAGTTGTTGGGCTGGCTCCGAAATGGGACGTTTAGCAACTAGAATAGCTGGCTCCGAGATGGGACGCTTGGGTTAAAGGGGTTATCCCAAATTCATTCATGTATAATTTTAGGTAAAATTAATTCACATTGGGTATGGGATAGATGAGTGAACCTGAGCAATGTTTTAATTTCTATAGATTTTCACACATGTTAATTTTTCAGAATTTAATACATACTCAATTTACTGTTAGTAGAATTTAATTTCTTTTCATTGCATATTTTAGTTTTTAAAGTTTACATTATACAAATTAAACAACTCATACACACAGACAATTGGGAATTCATTAGCATACAATTAATTTTCACAGTTTTCACTCACAATTCCCTTAGGTTCGATACTGAGGGTCCTAACTATACCCCACTTTATTACTTGTTGATCTAGTGCACTTGTTAGGGTCGTAACAAATTTCTCAAATTAAGATCATACCCCTTCACAGTTGAGAATTACTAGGGTGATGTAAAATTTTAAATTGAAAATAAATTGACGAGAAGCATTTATGTCAAAATTTTAAAAATTGCTTGAAAAAATAAGTTAAACTTATGGTATGAATTACTTAAATAAGAATACTTCCTGTATTAAGAAAGGGGCAATGCTGTAGTGGTCACAATCATTTTGAATATATTGGGGAGATAGTACTCCTTGGGTCTACATTTAGAGAAAAGAGGCAATCCTCAATTCTGAAATTGGCAAAAATAATTATGTCAGAATTTTAGGATACGATATGATAAGATAAATTATGTTTGAGGCCTAAGCTATCTAAATAAAAGTACTCCCTAAGATTAGTGAAAGGATGACACCGCAATAATTATTCTAAATGTGTTGGGGAGGCAGCAACCCTCGAATCATTCTTAAGAAAAGGACAATGCCATGGCTATTTTTGAATACATCAGGGAACTAATGATCTTTAAACCTGTAAATTAAAAGAAAATTATGTTAAAACCTTGGGCATAATTTGGCAAGATCAATTAAACTAGAAACACTCCCTAAAATTAGGGAAAGGATGATGTTATGGCCATCTCGAATGCACTAGGGAGGTGATGATCCTCATACCCTATAAAATAAAATCATGTCAGTATCTTAGCAGAAATAAACTAAGTTATGAATACCCCTTAAAATTAGCAAAACAACAGTGTTGTGATGGCCATTGTATTAACAAAGAGGAATTTTGAAACCTCTAGGCTTTGCAGTGAAAGCTTAGGACAATTACTGAGAGAAGAGCAGTAGGGTATGCTTTCACTTTACCTTTGAAGTTATGTTCAACGATATATGCAGAACATTGTATGTGTATAAAAAATTATGTGTGAAGTAATATGTATAAAATCATATAAGGGATGCACATAAGAAATTCCATATGCGAGACACACACAACAAATTATATGTGAAGTTTGTGCAAATGGATTATTTATGCTAACACATGCAAAAAATTATGTATGAAACATCCATAAGACATAAACACATGGAAAGACTTATATGTATCAGAATGCTCATGTTAAAAAAACATGCGAGAATGCAAAAATGCATGAACAAAATTCAAGAATGCAAGAAGTGTGCATGAATGTATAGCCTACACTATAGGTGGTTAAGGGACTTGATCTCGAATTCGAGCTGGCTAATAACCTGCACATGTCTTCTTCAAAAATTCTATCCTTTAGGCAAGCTTTCTTTAGTTATCTCTCTCAATTTTTCCTACTTTACCTTCTGTCTCAGCTCTCTTACTATTTTCAAGGTAAACAATCTATTAATGTTGCACCTTTGGCAAAAGAAAGTTTATTTCCCCATGAGTTAGGATGCAATCATCATATTGGATGATGTGTCATACTAATCTTGTAATCCTATACTTTAATCATAAGTCGTGCCCCCTGCTTGAAGGGTTTATGGTGACTAAAATTCCTTTTCTACCGTCAAAACTCTGACCTGTGTCTCAAATGCATGTAAAAACTTCCTACAGGAAGTAACTGTAGTATCAAGAACTTTCATCAGTAGTTATCAGACTGGCATCTTAAGGCTACTCTTTTCCCCAAAGACCTGGCCAACATACTAGATAACCTCACTAACATACCCATTTTCCATAACAGTGCTATTATACTAATCTATCTTATCCGACGGTTAACACTGATTTGAAGGAGCTAACCTATGACTGTAGTTTATTTGGAATGATCAAAAGGATTTACAATAGTTTGACCTTATTTTCTTTTCATGTGTCCACGGTCTAGGTTTTTGTTTACCACTAAATGGGCAACCTGGATGTCTATTCTAACGCAGGCTATACAAAGCCACATTTGGTATTGCAACTCACTACTTAAGGAACCACAAGTCAAGGTGAGAGATCTCTATCCTTCATAGGTTATCCTCTACTGATGTCTTGTTTAGGTGTAAAGTATGGGTGACTAGCCTTGCAATTAATTAAAGCAACTTGGCTGGAATGTATATGGTTTTATCTAACTCTAGGCCTTACCCTATGAGGACTACTATTCTCGAGATTGATGCCTATGACTTCACCAATTCTGCCTTATATAAGCAATCGATCATCAATCAAATGATTGATAACAGGCTATCCCATCTTAGGCACCTAGATGGAGAGAGAGATGTGATACAGATAGGCTAAATTAGGTACTATCATAGATCATGATTTTTGTGCTTTATTAGAACCTTTAAAGTTTGAATAAGAAAAGGCTACTTTTGAATACATTAATAATGTTTTGGATACAAATGTGGTTTTTTATTTGATTTCATTACAGATGATCATTATTTAACATCATCTCAATGACACATATTACTTAATCTCGAAATGGAATCTTAAGAGCATAAGAACTCCTATAATCAATTAGCCCTTTTGGGTTTTCTTGATTGATTATTTTCTCTTAGCCCCTAATTTTTGCTCACGATGCCTTTTTTCAATGTTTAACCTGATGGGGCGCCAAATTTTAGCCAAGTTACCATTTTTTAATTTTTAACCTGTAAGGTTTTTATTCTTTTCTTTTTCTCTTTTGAGTCTTATCCGTGGAACCTATTCAATCTGTCAATATTTATTGGTTCTATGAATTCATTGCCATCACTATTAGTTAGAATAACAGCTTCTTCGGATAACAAATTTTTCAATATAAAGGATCCCTCTTATGCAAGCCTAAAATTGCCTCAAATATCTGAAATCATAGGTCTCATATGCTCAAGCACGAGGTCTCATTCCTTTAAAGGATGCTTCCTAACCCTTTTCCTAAATGAGCATGCCTGATTATGGTAGCAGACTTTAATCATATCCCCATCTAGTAGATTAAGCTACAAGAAGCTTTATCTGACCCATTTTGCTCTGGCAATTTAGCTTTTAAAACCACCCTTAAGGGCTATGCTTAATTTCCACTAGCAGCACAACCTCTGTCCTATATACTAGAGACAAAATGGGGTAGCAGATGTTGAAGTTCTAACTATAGTTTTGTAATCCCATAATGCAAAAGGTAACTTATCGGCCCAATCCTCATATGTTTGAACCATTTCGACTAGAATCCTTTTCACGTTCTTATTAGGTACTTCGACTGTTCCATTTGCTTGAGGTCGATAAGTGAAGACTTGTGATATTAAACCCCATACTTCCTGAGCATCTGCTTGGTTCAACCAGAATTGTATCCCATTAACTGACACTATGTGTTGGGGTAATCTATACCTGTATATTAGATTCTTTTTAATAAACCTAGTCATATCCTTGACGTTCAACTTCTTGAAGGATTCTGCTTCTATGGTTACTATAATGGACCTTTGGATGAATCATTCTTATTATATCTATGCCCCATACGATGAATGGCATATTGTTAGCATAACTGACATTTTTTGACATGCTTAGAACAATCAATTACAAGCTAGGAGAACTCCTGGTGCATAATCTTTCCTCATTTTTATTTATCATTCTCTCACTTTTTTCTCATTTCCTCTCTTTTTTTTCTTCTTTTTTTATCTAACCATTCATGGAAGCATTGCATACACTCGTAATTCCCTTTTCACTTAAGCACTTCAACTGAATACCCTTATGCTGTCTCTTATAAAGCCTCCTACCTATACCAATGCACTGGATAAACATCTCATATATCATTCTTTAACCCTCTTCGGTGACATCTTCTAGAAACACTAATTTTTTCATTTCAACATCCATTATTTACTCAATTTTAAAGTGTAGCTTATCAGAAATAGAGATCCATGCAGGTTTCATGTTTACCCCTTTTCAGGTTATCCTGTATTAATACCAAAGTGGCTAAAGCGTCCTTAGAGTAACTCCTCAAGATATTTATCATAAGGCAATAACAATCTTTAATAACCATTAACTCTCCACCTGATAAATTGCTAAAGATGAACATCAATATATTTTTATGGTCTTTACCCATAACTTTTAAGGCTTCTTGCTTGACTGGGTTATACCCCGTATGAACAACTATCTTTAACTAACTCTTGGTAGGTCACCACAAGTCCAAACGGAGACTCTTTCTTATTATTATTATTATTATTATTATTATTATTATTATTATTATTATTATTATTATTATTATTATTATTTTTATTATTATTATTATTATTATTTTCATTCTCTCAATCTTTTCCTCTCTCTTCAGGGGTTATATTTGATGCTAATAGGATTTCTTTTGGATTTTCTTCTATTTTGAGATTAAATAAAGATGTGTTTGTTGAATTAATATCAAACATGAATGATTTATGATCATGATTATGTGTATTGAAATTAAATGAAACATTACATAGATAAGCAAAATTATTCATCTTATTAATATAATCAAAAGAAATAGCGTTCATTCAAGCTAAAGAGTTCACAAAGCAAAAATAGGTCTATAAAAAATGCCACTACTTTCGGTCCTTAGCATTGCTATTATGACACTTTCAAAATGGGTTAAATGATGTCATGACCCTTTTGCCTCTTTTCATGGTCAAAAATCTGCTTGCTGTTAATAAGATCTTGGATTTGATACCTTAAAACTCAATAATAATCAGTCAGATGACTAGTGTGTTGATAGAAGGTATAAAATAAATTTGATCTATGATACAGTAAACCAAAATCTTTGGGTGGTTTATACAGTAGGGATTGCAGTTTCCCTTCCTTGACCAAATGTGTGAATACCATAGATAAAGGTTCCCCAAATTATAGTACTATCTTTGAGCTATTTCTGCAGCTGATACCCTTTTTATCTTTCTAGCACCTCCACTTACTCTGGTAACAAACTCCCTTTATGTTTTTCTCTTTTTAGATTTAGCAATTGTTTCTCCCATTAGGCAAGTAAGATGCCAAGATAGTGGCTTATCTACAATAATTGGCAAAGCCATTTTAAGGGTGAGTGCTTCAACCATCTCATCAGTGTTGTTCATATTGGACCTTTTCCTATCTCGTTATTGATAGTTAGCACCTCCTCTTTCCATGAGATTTTCCCCATCGAGTGACCATCCCTCATCAATTTCCTACTTAGAATCAACTATGCTTTGGATGCGATCTCTTAGAGTCTGACATTTATCCATTAGATGTATTGTGTGCTAATGATAGGTGCAATACCGATCTACCTAATGATGTGGCTTAACCTGCCCCCTAGATGGTTTAGGTCGGAGTGGTTGTAATTTCCTTTTCTTATGAAGCTGAGTAAGGTGACAAGACAATGGTTTATCCATGATAGTGTAATGATCTTGATCTGCTCTTGAAATTAGAACCCCCATGACCCTGTTATTACCTTGGATGTTTATTTTCTTAGATAGGTGCTCTTCTGTAGCTTTGCCATTAACCATTGTGAAGGCCACTTCAGTCTTGATAGCTGAAAATCGTAGGGTCTCATGCTGAGGTTTAGCTGATAGTGCAAGCAAACCCTCAATTCCAGCTAATAAACTTTTTTTCAAATTCTACCGATTTTTGGTCCAGCAAGCCTATAATTTTATCCCATGTACTCTTTTCAAGCTCTTGAAATCTTCTAACTCTCTATCTAATGCATCTTATGGAACTGAAGGCATCGAAATATAGGCTAGTCTAACCCTTAAAGCATATATTTTTATCCTAAGATTTTTTATCATTCTGTAGTCTTTTGGCAACTTCCTGAAAGCTTGATTGAACCAAACTCTGAACTAATCTCAAACCCTAATATGGAACTTGACTCTAATCTTAACATTGGTAGCTTAAACACAGATCTTCAAATAAGATGACCATCTGGACCATCTAAGTGAATCTATAATGGCTGCAAGAATTAAATGTTATGAGTGATGCATGATGAATAAAGCATAAACATGGTATATACATAATGCATGAATGTAATGAATGTTTGGTTAGGCATCAATCACAATCACACACAAGTATAGACAAAGCCTTCCAACCTTATTACTCCTATATAGCAGGTCATGCAGTCTCTTTCCTAGGTAGGCTTAGCCTATGGGTCAATAGGATACCTAATGGATGTGTACAGTGCATGGTGAAAAATCAGCAGCATAACCTCTCTAATTGAAAGCACAGACGTATGGGTTTTGACCATTATGTATTTTAACTAACTCACACAGATTAGGTTGGGCCCGTTGGGGTATGGTAGCCTTTAACTAGTACCCTCCTAATTTGTTTGAGTTTGGTCAATATATAAAGATCCACATAGCAAGCAAAAGATTATTTTGGTTATACAACCTAGGGGAAATTGCTATTGTCATTACATGGGCTTGAGTTAAGGGTGATGAAACTTTAGGGCTATCCAAGCATGGTCCCTAACAATAGGTCTAGCTCATCACAAGCATAATGATTGATAGATCACCATTTTATATACCAATTGGTACTAGACTTAGGCTGATGGGTCTCCTTAAGACCTTTCTATATTGAGTGAACGTAAGGCATGATTCATGATAGTACCAGGCTAAAAAGAGATGCCTAACTTTATTCTAAGCTCTAGAATGAATATAAGAAATACAATTTAAAAAGGAGATAGGATTAATAAGAAAACTTAATCATTAAAAAAAAGCTTAACCAATATGCTTTTTGAAGCAAGGTCTTTTTTTCCTTAGTGGATTTGCCACTATGACACATATTGGAGCCATCCTTTATTTTTTATTGGGTTTTTGGAGGATTGCTTTTAGGGTCAAAAGATCATATAAGGCTCACTTAACTCATAAATTGGCAACTTTGCTATAAAAAGGGATTAGACCCAATTTATGGTTGGTAGTTAACCCATGAAGGTGTCTACTAGTAAGCCTAAAAAGGTAGGTGTTATGGAGTTGCTATAATAGTCCAGATTGCCCATTTATAGATATTATATACTTGGGTAGACCCTCGATGGAACCAACTCACACCAGCTCTCACACCTGTACAATTTTGCTTTTGGGGAACCAACTCACCCAAAATGCATATATGTGGGAGAGGTATCCACACTCTTATAAGGCATGCTTTATTCTCCTTTCTAACCAATGTGGGATATCACAATCCACCCCTTTAAGGGACCCATCGATCCGACACCTGGGACTGATACCATCTTCTTATAAGGATACCCTCTTCTTATTATCAGGTCATTATTTTACTCCTTACATATCTTGTTGGTTCCCTTTTCAGTTGAGGCCTTTGCATATGACATGGTACTTTTCATGTCTTGTTGAATGATGCTAATGTAATGCTATGAAAAATGATGTTTTCCTGTATGCAATAAATTGCAAATGCATTTTCTTATGCAATGTATATATTTTCCCTAACCCATGCTATGAAATGTATAATCAATTACCTATGCTATCAAGGAATCACTGAAAGGAATGCAAAACACCCTAGCTAATCTAGGCCTAACATCTTACCATCATCATATAAAAGTAACTTTATCATATTCTCACAAATCCTTTTTCATACATCATTTAGATGTAACCTTCCCATACTTTCTTCTAATACAATATTATAACTTGATCATTTGTTACATTCATATCATACTCTATCTGAATTATAGATGATGCTTCACTAGGCACTCTACCCTTTCATATTCATACTCATAAACTACAAGAAAAATACAATTTAGCAACGAAAATTGATATTTTCCGTTGCTAATAAGAAAAAGCAAAGAAAATTTTCGTTGCTAATCGGCAGTTGCTATTTTTTAGCAACGGAAAATGAATTTCGTTGCTAAATTCAACCAACTCATTTTCGGTGAATTGGTAATTTTTTTAGCAACATAATTGAAATTTCCGTTGCTAATTTTAGCAATGGAAATTTCAATTTCGTTGCTAATTTTAGCAACCAAAAGTCAATTTTTTTTTCATAAGCTGCATAATTTTACATATATACAAAATGAGACTAGTTCTTATGCTTTTCAGGGAATAAATTATAGTTCTAATGTGGAAATCAAGCAGGGATTTGTGACAAGGTAGTCATTTGAATTTACACCAGTGGTCCATGTTAATTCATAATTTTATATATGTTTAATGAGACTAGTTGCTAGTTAGAAGCCCTCTCACGTAGCAATTATGGCAAACAAATAGTATTTGACCATGTATTTACTTCAAAAGATTTAACAAACCTGTTATGGGACAAGGCAGATTTAACATATATGATTACCATATACAGTTCATAAGACACCAAAAACAACATATAGAGCAATAAAAGAAAACCAACCATAACAGCCCCCAAAGAATACGAGAAAATCAGCCTAAATGGATTATTTTTATGGTACAGACTATTTTGGTCATAACTTTTGCTACAAGTGTCAGATTTCTTATTATAATATGTTTTCGGAAAGCTCGTTTCGAGACGATCATTTGTTATGGAGCAAAGCTCTTGTAACGGCATTTTTCAGGCCCAAAAAATAACATTAAGGTTGTTATTTTTCAATTTAAATTTTTTAGGATTTTTCAAGGATATTTGGTCTTTTCTTGTTTTCACTCATATAAATTGTTTTCTTTTCCTAGTTCAAGTGAAAGGAATCCATATCTTAATCACATAGTTTAATAATAAATTTAAATATAATTATTTATTATTTATTATTTTAACACTATCTAAAATAAAACTGATTACAAAATATTAGCACAATTGTCCAATTAACAAAAAAGAACTGCAAGTATCATGTGAGAAACTAAATGACAGTTAATTTATTCCTCAATTGTCCAATTCTTTTGCAGCATTGACATGAATTTTGAAATGAAACCCCTCTTTTTCCTCACCTGAATGTAAATTAGAAACAAATATATTATCTAATAAATCAAGCAAAAGGGAAGAAATAATAGTTATCCCTAATCAATTGCTTAATCTCCCTGTTTCACTCTATTTAATCAGTTCAAATTTGACATTTTTCTTGATCAAAAAAGGAAATTTAAAAAATGGAAATGAAGGAAAGGGTAATACTTGAAATCCTGGGTTCCCAAGTTTCACTATTGGAATTGAAATTCCTTTTGCGTCTTTCATTCTTGTGGAGAGTCTCATTTCCTACTTCTCTGAAAGTGAGGGGAAGATCATATAAGCTGAAAAAGACACCAACTTTCTTATATAGATAAAAAGACATGATATTGCAAGGGACGCCTGTGCGTAATCTTTGACACATAAGAAATTGTTTCATATGTGGTGATAATTTCAAAAAACCAAATATATGAAGATGAAGAAATTTGGACAACTAGACTTACTCTGCCTTCCGAGATCCTCTTCATCCTCTCAAGAACCCTTTCGAAAGTAGGCTTCCCAGTTTTTTTCCCAAGAGCTGCTATCAAATCTGCTCTTCGTGGGTCTAGCAATGCACCCATTGCAACAAAGTGCTTTGGTGAGGATGAATACAAAATCAAAGAAATGAATAAAACATGAAAAGTTGAATTAAGTAAAATCAAACCTGATTAACGAAGGTGGGAGGGAAGTAGATGTCCATAGCGAGAATTCCAACATTCTTTGCCATTTCTCTTAGCTACAAAGATAAAAATTATAATCAAACCGAATAGCTCTCTTCTTCTTCTTCTTCTTCTTCTTCTTCTTTTTCTTCTTCTTCTTCTTACTCCTCTTAAAATAGAGATTTGAAATGAATAAATAAATAGAAAAAAAGGAGAAAAAGGACAGAAACTCCTTGAAAGCAGCAAAGAGAAAGGAGACGATGAGGACTCACGGTTGTCCGGTCACAAGATAGTGATAGATCTGAGGAAGAACGGAGCAAAAGGTGGCAAATCTGAGAAAAAGAAAATGCCAAATCGTGAAAAGAAGAACAAAAATGAAAGAAATAGGGTTTTTTCTTCTATATATTATTTTTTAGCAACGAAATTTGATTCTGTTGCTATTTTAACAACGATTTTAAATTTAGCAACGGAATTTAATTCCGTTGCTATTTTAAAATGATTTTAAATTTAGCAACAGAAAATAATTTAGCAATGGAATATGGCGGCACTTGGCGGCGGGAAAAAATTTGGGATGAAAATTAGCAACAGAAATTAAATTTTGTTGTTAAAATAGCAACGAAAATTATTTCCGTTGCTAAAATTCATTGCTATTTTAGCAACAAAAATAATTCTGTTGCTATTATTTATACCTTAACTAAATTCAACATAAAATAGCAACAAAATTTATATTCCGTTGCTATTTTAGCAACAGAATTTATAATCCGTTGCTATTATTTATACCTTTAATAAATTCGACATAAAATAGCAACGGAATTTATATTCCATTGCTATTTTAGCAACGGAATTTAATTTCCATTGCTATTTTAGCAACGGAATATAAATTTTGTTCCTATTTTAGCAACGGAATTAATTTTCGTTGCTAATTTTCATCCCAAATTTTTCCCACTGTCAAGTGTCGCCATTTTTAGCAACGAAAATTAATTTTCGTTGCTATATTTTGGCGCTAAAATCTCCTTACTTTTTAGCAACAGAATACAATCATTTTGTATTTCGTTGCTAAATCCCTAAAACTTCAACCAATTTTAGCAATCATTGCTAAATAGCAACGAAATTGGTATTCCGTTGCTATTTTTTCGTTGCTATTTGGCTATTTTCTCATAGTGATACTTGCCAATTATCGAACTCCCACTTTATCTAACATTCCAAATAAATAAATACACATATATTCGCATTATCCAAATCAATATATATATATATATATATATATATATATATATATATATATATATATATATATATATATATCAAAGGATATGAAAAATAAAGTACCAAGAGTGTTTGATATCATCTGGCTCCATTAGAGTTCAAGTTCTGCCGGTTCGTATCAAAATAGTCATTTCCATAGTCCATTTTCCTTCACTATAGATGACCTTTTTTCTGTGGTTCAATTGGCATATTGAACTTCCTTTCACTTAATTGAGGTGTATCGCGTTGCTTTCACAGTCATGGATAATTTACCATAAAATGACCTATGTGCTCGCATCTAAAATAAGCACCTTTTTTAACACTATAGTACTCCAATGATTTTTAGAATAATGCAGGCATCTAGGAGCTTGGGCTCTTTTATCTGACCATATTAATCTCTGCATAGATATGTCGACTATGTAATACAAACTCTCTTTCCCGATATGGAACTAACATAATCCTTTTCCAATGTTTCTTTTATT